>CM031239.1:876496669-876686669 GCA_018340775.1 Taxus wallichiana var. yunnanensis | reverse complement strand
AAAGCTACACTCTTCACTAAACGTATCGATTAGATACACTCATACACTATTTTTTTGTGCGAGTGAATGTGTACTCTTGTTACATCCTTGGTACAAGATTTTTGAAGGAGAAGTGCTTTTAATCTGGAGTTGGCATTCAAGGAGGAAAACAAAGTTTTTTTAATTTTAATTTGGCATCCGAAGAGTAAAAAGTTAGTGTTTTTAATTTAAAGTTTCCTTCTAGGCTAGCTAAATTAAAGGTTAGAAGTGTCCTAGGCAATAATTGGAGTGGACGCTCTTCTTACAATTTCAATTAATATTTTCTTCTCATTAAATAAATCAATAAAATTTATCTACATTTTCATATTTTTAATGTTTTATTATGATCATAATAAATAACAAATTTAGAGAAGTTTCCATACAAATAGAAAACAAATATCCTTTAAAATTATTGCACAAGGATGATAAATATTCCATGGATGGAGAAAATTAATTGTAGGAAGTGCTCATAATGAAAAAATATGAATTTTTATTAAAATTTTCTTTTGATTCCAATTTACTAATATCAAGTAGGTGATGGACTCAAACATGAATAAATCACCATTTTTTCTGTAAAGTAATACAAATTATTATGTAGATCCCATGTTTTTTGAAATATTGGTATTTGGACAAGGCCTACCAATTCCTCCATAAAAAGAAATATAAAATTCCATAAAAAAGTTAGGAATTGAAAATTAAATACATTTTTCCTTCAATTATACTAGCATTTATTGGTTGTACCATTGGTATTATAAAAAATACACGAATACTTTCTTAGAAAAAATTAGACACCTCCATAATCTTGATTTATATCATGAAATGGGTAATAATACCAAAAACTCATATGAGCTCATAAATATTTTATATTTATTTTTATTTACACATATATTATATTACCTTTTTTATGTGCATGGGTAAAATTTATGTCACAATATAACTTCTCTGCATTTGTTTCTTTCTTCAGTGTTGTCGCACTGTAGATAGGTTCAACACAACATTATCGGTTGTGCTAGCACATCACCCAAAAATAGCCTAAGCTCTAACCTAAAGCACGCGCAACTCTACTAGGTCCCTCCATTTTTTTGACTAGCAAGATGTATTCCTACAGCCATGGTTAACATTACATGCAAAGATATACTATACAAAACATGATCTAACGTAACATGCACAAGATATTTAGTCATCATCCAACTGGAACTTTATATTCAATAAACTAATGACACATTACAAAATGATAGGTTCATTCAATATCCATTATAGAAAATTAAGACGTTGTGTCGAATGCATTTTTGTGCTTTAAATTTTTTTATTTTCTATTCAATAGAGATAACCTTTTCATTATTATTGCTCTCTCCAATAGGTGTAGTTATTGAAAGCACGAGACATAACAAAACAAGCCATATTAATAATAAGTTGGTAAAAAAAAATCTTCTCCACATTGAATAAAATTTTATTCTAATTTCAAATCTCTCAAGGTCGAACCTAACTTTGGTAATGGTGCACTTAGAGTAGTCTATTATTCTATGTATAGCCAACACAAAACCACTTAATTTTCCATTATTCATGATTACCAATTTGAATAAATACATTTACCCATCATAAGAAGCCCACAATTCCCATCATGTTTTGATATGCTCTATTTTTCATTGTAATCACAAACAACAATCCCTCAAAATAGCATGGGAGCTAAAAATCTACAAATCTCAAAGATTAACACTAGCTAAAGTTTGAATTGACATAGAGCACAAAGATAGAAAAATCATTACATTTACTACAACCTCTAGGGTTTTTCCTTCATATGTCACCTAATTTCTCTTTTGAAAGGCACATCAAAACATTAAATTGTGTCTATATTTAAATAAAACAAAAATTAAAGGAATAACTAATGTCACTACAAGTGGATCCTTATCTATTTCTATCCCTCACTTTGATATTTTCATTTCGTGCAACTAATTTTTTTACTAATTCTTATGTGATGCAATTCTCGACTATTTTTATAAAATTTGAACACACCTTGCTTTTCACTCTGTTTAAAAATACGGGATTTAAGGCCTCTTCACGATTTTTCTAAAGTTTACATGTTAGAGTAGATATTTATTTCTTTACATGATCGTGATCATTCAACATTTGAAAATTGGCTATAAGAATATAATTTAATCCTTCCACCATTCACTTATGCATACTTTTGTCACTATTTACCCAACACTACCATTGTAGAATTTCAACATATAATTCTTCCTTCCCCTTCCTGCTCCTTCTACAAAAATCCCCATTCCCTTCCATTGAATTACAATAAATTAACCATACAAATCCTTCGACAATATTAAATTCTCTTATTCTATTAGCATCTCCATTGCATTGTCTTCACACAATCGCTAGTTTCAAATAAATGAAAACTGAAAAAAAGGGAATTTTTTAGTTCACACACTAAAAGTCTATGTCAGTTAGATTGTTAAAAATAATTATTGGTTAAATATTTAACTACTAGAAACTAGACACCATTCACGCCATGTGCGTTGTTCTTTATAGATAAGTACACAAATTTATGTTGTTCAACTGAAATATTTTGTCAACTATACAAAAATGAGAGTTTCTACTCTCGAGAGTTAGTGTGTGTACAATACACCATATGAATTCGAATGTGCTAAACATAGGCAATTTTATGGTTTCCCTTTATAAACTAGCGGTTGCTCTATAAGGATCAAGTTCACACCAAAATGGTATTTGGCGAAAGGGACGTTGTTTGAAGTGTTGTACATTTATTTATGTAATTGAAAGTATCTGACTGAGTTTCATTCACTCCTTTTAATACTAGAACTTTCACTTTTTATAGTTCACAATTTGAACTGGGTTAAAAAGAGATAGTCTATAAGATATGTGTAAGATATTTAAGGAAATTACCTATATTCATTAAATACATTTGGATATATTTGCATAAAGAAATACAATATTGGCCACATTTTAACTGTTTAATTCTTTTTTTTGCGTGGAAATGTTAAATGGTCTTGATAATGTAGTTATATTAATAGCATTTGTGCATACAAATACTTAGTAAATGAGAAGAGAACATCAACACGTATAAGGATTTTAAAAACATTATGGGATTTTAATTTGTGTGTATGTGTATGGGAAAACAATATTTTCTAGTTATCTCAATAAATGTGTGTGTTAGTTAAGTCCTTCATGTGGAATTTTCCATTAAAATAATATAGGTAATTTTTTAAAGATTTTAAACATTTCAGGGTTACCTTAATTTTTCTTTGAAATGGTCTCAAATTGTTGAGACATCTTGTTGCTAGCATTTTATCCTGAAATGATCTTGGAGTCTACTCGGAAAAGTAGTGTAAATATGTGAAACTTGGGTGGTAGATTGATGTAGCATCCTTCACGTGTCCCAAAGAAATCAAACTGTTGTGTTGTATGGATGTTTGTTAAAAAACATTATACAGTTTAGACTGCATCTTTTTTTGTTGGGAATTACTTGCTAGAACAGTGATTTGTAATGGAGTTGCTGGAAATGATAATGTCAACGAGTTTCCATTTATGTATCTTATTTTAGTGGTAGAAAGTTGTAGGTGTAATATGATCCATTATAGTTGTGGTATGTATAGTTTTGTTGGTTGTATAGGTATCTGTTTAAATTGGTTACTTGTTTGCATATAGTTAATTTTAACTACAGATTGGGGTTACAACTACAACATATGGCAAGGCACATTTGGGTATGGTGTGAAGTTGTATTTAAATATATCATATAACCAAATACGCCATAGAAATATATTCTAAATATATGCAAAAGTGTAAACTTACAAGTGTTCAAATTTTGAAAAAGAAAAAGGGAGAAGACAATAATACATTTGAATGAAAGGTTACATAGGCTAGTAGTTGTCTCCTATTTGGATTTACCATAGGAGGGTAAAGAAAATGTGTATAGGATTTTCTTCGATAATATGAATTTTCCCAGCTGATGCAGTGGTCAAAAGGAGAATGTCAATAGTATTATAGTAGTGAGGCACTCTAACAAGATGGTAAAGCTTGAAATTGTTTCTTGTAATTGATCTAGAGGTCAACGTTGGGATATAGAAGTTCCCAAGATCTTGCTAAACCAGATGCAATTTGAGCAAGAAGATGGTGTTTGAATGATAGAATAGGGCGCAAAGACATAGAAACTAGGCACATTGAAGAAAATTTAGGTGTTGTCATGAAATTAGAATTAAATCAAATAAAAAATATAGGTCGTGTTTTCAAATTTACAGTCTTTGACAGGCGTAAAAAGGGTATGGAACATTGACGTACACTCTATTTTTGGAGAGGGATGCCACCTCCATAGAATTCTATGTGGCTCATCAAGCTGATTGACTGATTTGAGATCATAAACCGTGCTAAAATTTGATTTGACTAAGTTGTAGAGTACTCATTGGTGGTTTGATTCAAGCACCGAGCTCTTTAGCGAGTTGTTTAATGAGTTAAAGGCGAGTCAACTGGCGAGCCACATACCCAGCAAGGAAAATGGAAAAGATATGGCTGTATCCACAAAAACAATGGGCTAGTTAAATACTTAAAAAGTATAATGAAAATCCTCACCCACTACATGTAGGATTAATCACAAATGCGAACAAACCCACCCACAGATAAAGTGACTCAATGGCTGACTTGGTGAGATACAGACACATGGTGAGATCTTGGATATCGAAAGACACATTGGTGATTCGGTAAGCACATTGTAGGTGGGGGGAAATGGAACAGTGTGGAGGGTAAAAAAATAGTAGATGGCATTTTCGAACCGCCAACCTATCCATGCTAATCGAATGACCATAATCAATCTAGCCAACTGAGTTGGTTGGATATGAATTGGTCGATAAGGCCTATAATTAAGTAACTTGGTGCAAGGGTGTGTATATGAATCCACCCGCTATTTGAAAAATCACTTCTCAAGCCATGTGAGATGGAGGGATAGTAAGGAGAGCCTTGGAAAATTAGTCTATGATATTTTTAAGATAACACCTATTTTAAATAGGCACCATGAAGATTTAAGACCTATTTTAATAGGCATTGAAAATATTAATTAATTATTTCTTTAACTCATCATAATTTGTAAAGGCTATTTTTACACCTTAGTATTCTTGTGTGGGGCTAGAGCTTAGGAGTGGAGCTGAATGACGTTGATATGACACTGGAGGAATAGTATGGAGTTCTGATTCTCTACATTGGGAGTTCCTAAACCAAGTTCTTATTACTTTTAGGCCACGACGGAGAGTCATATTTCTCAGCTCTTCGATGAAATTGGATTTTACTTATCTCTATGTAGAGAATAAAGGTAGTGAAGGAGAGGGAAGTATACAAGAGGGTGGAATTTTTCGACACTAGATACTATTTGACTTAGCTATGTGCAGAGGCTAGAAGCCCTTGCAATGAGAGAGGAAGTCTGATAGGGTGGAAGTAGTAAAACAAAAACACAAGATCCGATTTAGCACTATGTAGAGGCTAGATGTCATGTAGAAGAGGGAAAGTCTACAAGAGGTGTAAATATGGAAACCATATCCAGAAAATTGAGAAGATTTCCAAGACTAGTCTAGGTTCTATCGGACCGATTGACACTAGAGTTCGAGATGAGCCGAAACATCAATTACATTATTGTAAGTTTATTTATACTTACAATTGGATATTTATAATGAATTGAAGTTCCTAAAAGTTGATTTATTTTCGAGGTTAAAAATGAAATTAAAATAATTTTCCTATAAGGATTCGTTGGTCTAGTAATTTTTTTGAGTAGTTTACAGATCAAGTTTGGTATCAAAGCATATTATCTTGTCTGAAAAATTTCTATCTCCGAAGCATGTGTGGTATCAAATTTATTTTCTCACCTAAAATAACCATGTGTTACAGTGAAATGGACTATTACCAATTCATTTAGTGGCCTATGTACTCACCATATTGGGTACTATAATCCACATGGTGATTCTACATCGACTAGATCAGGAACATCATATTGTTGAATTGATATGGAGCATATAACTCCTATAGTATAAGTTACAAGATGAACATCATCACCAAAGGACCAAAAAAGAATGAGATGGTCCTTAGGTATGTCCACATTTCTCTATGACTGGGCATGATATGGAAAAATGTTGGTATTTTTTTCTAGACTCATCAGTAAGGGGGTTACAACATTGAATGCTGGAATGTAGAAAGGCATTAAAAAATACCATTAGTATTCAACCTATAGTAGTTATATCTCGGAACACACACCATAGCCCAAAGATGGATTCTCAATTGAGGAATAGTCTACAACTTATCGAATAAGAGAAGAAAGAGCTATAAGAAAGGTTTGAGTCTCATAATAAATTCCTTGGAGCAAGTAATCACCGAATTACAACATGAACTACAAGCTAACGAAGATATCCTAACAACATTTCAAGATGGTGAAGAACAAGTGAAGAAAGGTACACCCACCAATAAAATTATTCTAAGTGATTCATTGAATTTTCCTTCATGTGATGATTAAAATCCTACTTTTGGTCAATGTGAAAAGTATACAAGAGGTATACGATCAAAAGTTCCTTTTAAATGGGATATGAAGGATAAGGCCATGGTATAAATAGGTAATTTATTACTAACCCTATCCGAGTGGAGGAAAGACATTGATATATGGGTCTAGGTTAGAACAATGGAAAAAATGAGTTAGTAGAAAGCTCTGAGACAACCAAAGTGAGACGTGCATTGAGCTTAGATACCAGGCCAAAAGTCCTCTTGAAGTAGACTACATCAGGGAATTGGTCATACTCTCTTAAGAATAGTGAGAGCAAAGGCAAGCAGAAATTCCAAAGGGTGAAATCATCTATTCTAGAGAAGAAGAATACCAAGGAACATAGGAAATGTCTTGAAGCCAACACCAGAAAATAAGGATTAGTTTCTCCCTGTGAGTCTTTCAAATTTTATAACCCTAAGAGGTATGATTTTTTCTTATTTGATTACCAGAAATATCATATAATAACCCCAAGGCTATTATTGACATATCAATGTGGCTATTTGAATCCAATATCCATGGTCCGGAAAATAAAAGAAAAATGTCGAGAGCGTTTTGGCCAATGAAGAAAATGAAAAATCTACCTCGTCTTAAAGAGAAGACGCATGACTAGAGCCACAAGGTAAGGGAAACATTTGCAATAGGTTTATCATTCCTAGTGTTTTCTTAAGAAATTTTATAAGTAAATCTCTATTATGAATCCCTCATTAAGACAAGACAGAAATTAGCTATCCCAATATGGTAATGTCAACATCATAGTGACACAATAGAAAGAACTTGTCCCATGTGCCACAGGTCCCAGGTACGAACAAGATTGTGATTGTATGATTAAAGGAGTAGAAGTTTTGAATACCAAGGAGTCAACTGCACAGACCTCTTGAGGAAAACAAAAAGTTCCAGATCTAGAGTGGAGGAAAAAAAGCTTTTGGAGGACAAAAATCCTCCTAGGGGGATGTGTGATCTGATGGTCAATATTAATATTTATAATTTTATAAGGTGTCGCTAAACTCATTCCTTACGACACAATAGGTAGAGATATTTTCTTCTCCTATTTGAACACATAAATCACACACCGTACGCTCTAGATGTAGTCACCACAAGAAGATGGTTTTCGTACAACAGAGCAGGGAAATGAGATGTAGAGAATGGGAAAAATGTTGAACATTGATGCATGTTATCATGACATGAAAAGTGACTTAGAGAAAAAATATGGGTCGTTTTTGTGAGCTTCCAGACTTCGATAGGTGTAAAAAGGGTTTTTAAGATTCGGGTCCACTCTTGTTTTGTAGGGAGACCCAACCTTAATAGAATTCTACGATGCTCATTGAGATGATTAACCGATTTGATTACAGAAACAACGCTATAAACCAATCTGATAAAGTTATAGAGTACTCATTGGTGAGTTGATTCAAGCACCGAGCTCATTAGTGAGCTTCTCGGAAAGCTAAGGGCTATTCAACCGGTGAGAAAAATGGAAATGATGTGGCTAAAGCTCTGACAATCATGTGGGCGGTTAAATCCTTAAAATTCCCATGTAAATCCTCTCCCGCTATATGCGGGATTAGTTGCACATGCAAACAAACCCACTCATGGAAAAGTGACTCGGCAAGTGACTTGGACAATAGAATAGATGTTGCGGTGGATGTGCATGGGTCAAGATGGACATGTGGCAAGAGTATTGGGGTCGGGAGACACGTGGGTGAGTTGGTAATCACGTTGTAGGTGGGAAGAAAATAGAACAATGCGGAGGTTAAATAAAATGGCTGGCGACATTTTCGAATCGCTAACCTACTCGTGTTAACTTAACAACCATAACCAACTCTGCTAACTAATTTGGTTGGCTATGCATTGGATGATTAGGCATATTATTAAGAAACTCGGTGTAGGGGTGTGTATATGAACCACCCCATTTCAACAATCACTTCTCCAAAAAAGTGCAAAGGAGGGAGAGTAAGGAAATCCTTGAAAAATTAATGTATAACATTTTTAAAAATAATACCTATTTTAAATAGGCACGGTGAATATTTTTGGCCAATTTTTATAGGATTTGTAAATATTAATTAATTAATTTTTCAACTTATCATCATTTGTAAATGTTATTTTTATACCTTATTCTTCTCATGCGGGGCTTGAGCTCAAGAGTGGATCTGAATGATGGCACTAAAGAAACATTACGAAGCTTTGATTCTCTATGTTGGTAATTCCTCAACCAAGTTATTGTTGCTTGGAGGCCGCAGAGGAGAGTCGTATTGCTAAGTTCATCGATGACACTGAATCCAACTTAGATATTTGTAGAGACTAAAGTTATAGAAGTAGAGGGAAATTTTATAAGAGGATGGAACTCATCGCCACCATACACTATCAGACTTTTCTCTGTGTAGAGGCTGGAGACCATGCAATAGAGGGGAAGTCTACATTAGGGTGTAACGCCTTGAAATAAACACAAGATCAAACTTAGCTCTATCTAGAGGCTAAAGGGCATGTAGCATAGGGGGATTTAGGTTCTTTCAGAATTATTAGCACTAGAGTTCAAGGTGAGACGAAACCTTTATTATAGCATTTTCTGTTTCTTTGTACTTATGATCAGATCTTTATAATGAATTGGTTAAGCATTTAGTGAACCTAAAGATGAAGGCAATTGTAAAAATCTCTTATCAACTCATGTGGGGTGTTTTTATTTCTCTTGAATAGCATTTCCATAAAGTTGATTTATTTTTTAGTGTTAAAAAGAACATTAAAATAAGTTTCCCATAAGGATCCGTTGGTTGAGAAATATTTTTGACCAAATTACGGATCAAGTTTGGTATCAGAGCATGCTATCTTTTCTGCAAACTTGATTTATCCGAATAATTTTTGGTATTACAGATGGTTTGTCTCTTGAAATAACACGATGCTTTAGTGAAATGGACTTTTACCAGTTCATTTATTGGCATATTGTACTCATCATATTTGGTACTATAATACACATGGTGGTTCTACATCGACGAGATCAATCACATCATATTGTTGAATTGAGATGGAGCACGGAACTCATATAGTCTACGTTGCAAGAAAAATGTCATCACCAAGGGACCAAAAAAGAATGGGATGGTCCTCAGGTATGTGCACATTGCTCTATGACAAGTCATGATATGGAAAAATCTTGGTATTTTTTCCTAGAGTGATCACCAAGATGGTTCCAACATAGAATGTTGGAACATAGATAGGCATCAATAAAGTAAAGTAGTAGTCAACCTACTATAGCTATATCCGTAACACCTACTATATCCTATAGAAGGATTCTCAATTGAGGAAATGTCTACAACTCATAAAATTAGAGAAGCAAGAGCAACAAGATAGGTTTGAGTCTCAAGCATAATTCCTTGGAGGAGTAATCACTGAATTACAACATGAATTGCAAGCTAAGGAATATCTCCTAAAAATAGTACAAGATAGTGAATAGTGTGTGGATAAAGGTATGCTCACCAATAAAATTACTATAAGTGATAGATTAAACTTTCCTTCCCGTGAAGCTAAAAATCCTACTTTTGGTGAATTTGAAAAGTACACTAGAGATATATGATCAAAATTACTTTTTAAAATTGGATATAAAGGAAAAATCCTTGGTTTAAATAAAAAATTTATCACTAACCCTATCAAGGTTGAGGAAATACCTCAATATATGGGTCTAGGTGACAACAGTGGAAAAAATGAGTCAAGAGAAATCTCTAAGATAACCAAAGATAGACACCCATCGAGCGTAGGGCCCAGGCAAGGAGTTCTCCGAAGTAGCCTACAACATGGAATTGAAGAAGACTACCAAGGAAAGTTGGAAACCTCCGAAGCCAACACCAAAAAATAAGGCTTAGTTTCACCCCACGATTTTTGCAAACTTGACATCCATAAGAAGTATGATCGTATCTTATTTGATTACAAGAAATATCCTATAATAACTCCAAATATATTGTGGACATATCAATATGGTTATTTTGGACCCAATAGTCATGGTGTGATTTGGTGTGGAAAACAAAATAAACATACAAAGAGGATGATTTCCAATTAAGACAAGGAAAAATCTACCTCGTCTTAAGGAGAAGACACATGACTAGAGCCACCATGTAAGGGAACACTTTGTAATAGGTTTATCATGTTGGTGTTTTCTTAAGAAAAATTATAAGTAAATATCTATTATGAAGTCTTCATAAAGACCGCATGGAAATTATTTATCTCAATTTGGCAACGTCAACATAAGAGTGGCACAACACAAGGCACTAGATCCCATGTGCCATAGGTCCAAAGATCGAATGAGATGGTGATTATCTGATTAAAGGAGTATAAGTTTTGAATACCATGGAGTCAACTACATAGATCTTCTCAAGACAACATAAATTTACACAACCAGAGTGGAGGAAATGAAGCTTTTGGTGGACCAAAATCCTCCTTGTGGGGAGGTGTGATCTCGATGGTCAATGTTGTGATATAAAATTTCCCAAGATATCCCTAAACCTGTTCCTTAAAAAATAATATGTCTAGATATTTTATTCACCCATTTGAAAGGGAAAAAATGGATATCGTATGCTTTAGATGAATTCTACACATGAACTTGGTATTCGCGAGGATAGAGCGGGGCATAGAGACCTGGACATGATGTTGAAAATTGAGATGTGTTTTCATGATGTCAAAAGTGTATCGGATAAAAAAGTGGGTGGTGTTTGTTAACCTTCAAAGATCTCGACACGCGTAAAAAGGTGTTCAACGATGGGGTTTACTCTTGTTTCGAAGGGAGACCTGACCTCTATAGAATTCTAAGAAGCTAATTGAGCCTATTGATCGAGTTCAGCTCAGAAACCAAGCTAGAAACCAAGTTGGTTGAGTTGTAGAGTAATCATTGGCGAGTAGAATAAAGCACCAACATAATTGGTGAGATGTTTAGCGAGATAAGGGTGAGTCAACCGGTAAGTCTAGATAGTTGAGTTACGAGAACCACCAACATTTTCACTACTCTGAAGAGGCCTCAAAACACACGTCATTATCCAGCAAACATGTGATATCTTAATAAATGCTACTAGATTCATATTCCTCTTTGATAATGGTTGAGTTGAGGTTTTTGCTGTCTAAAATACTCAGAGAATGTAGGTTTGAGTGCTTTTGGATGAAAGAGGATGATACTTTGACATGGTAAGAAGCTTAAAACTTGTAGAGATTACTTCTATGATGAGTATAGATGTGTGTTTGTGAGATAAAGGGAGCCTTGGGTGCCTTTTAGAATTATTAGATGTGATTGTATGAGTGTAGTGTTATAGGATATCTAGGTTAGAAAAGTAGATAGTATTACCTTGTTTATATAGGGTCCCGAAGATGAATTATTAAAGGAAGGAAGACATAGAAGGAGTAAAGGACCCATTATAAAATTTGGTATTGAAATTAGAGATGCAGGATATGTAAGTGTAAAAATTTATAGATAGGGCAGGACTTGATAAAAATTCCCGACGAAATGGTATGGTGTTGACTAGGGATGAAAAAACATGTTGAATTAAATTTACATCATTTTAGGTTGACTAAGTATATGGATTTTATGCATTGTACTCTTATAATTTGTTGGCATGTCATTTCACAATGATAAACAAGCTATACCCGAGACATTAGAATGTAATAAGTAGGAATGGTAAGGTTGTATTTATCTTAGCAAGAGTGCATTGTCAAAACTAATAGTGTGAAGGAGTAAATTACCAAATTTGAGTGTTCATAGATTCCATTGTTTTTCATTCAACCATGTAAACTGTATAAATGGCATATGATTATCTTGATACTTGTGTCACTATCAAAATGGTATTAAAGAATGATATTATGCTACAAGTTAGAGAGAAGAGAGAATATGGAAGAGTGATGAATGTGATAGTGGTAGCCAAGGAATTGTGTTCTCAATAGTGAAGATAATGTGGGTAGAAAGTGCAAGGAGATACAAGAGTGTATCAGCTAGAAGAGATAGAGATCTTGTGCAAGAAAGTAAGATACTACAAAGGATAAGGGATGTTTCAGATGCATTAGTCGCATAAATTTTGAAGAAATTATTGGTGGAGATAAATAGTTTAAGGACCATACTATATAATGTGGAGGAAAACCACTACAGAATAAGGGGTCTTGTGGATCCATGTTCATAGAAGCGGGAAAAAGACTCAACAAGGAGTCAATACAATAGATTGATTGCACTTAGATAATGCCAATTGAGAGTAAGAGAGAATAATGGACATACAAAAATCACATTGTTAGATTCCATTCAAATTGTCCAAGAGAAAGAATGAAACGCATGTGGGGGTACATCCGATAGGTGTATGAGATATAATGCATGGATAAATCCCGTGATATGGGAAAAGCATGAAGAGGGAATCCACTTAGAATCTCGTGGTAGAGTGGAAGAGTATTATGCCAAAGTAGTAGATTGTTAAGGAAAAAATGGTCAAATAAAACATGAAAGTGCGAAGATTACACGATACCATAAAATGAGATTGAGGAATGAAGAAACATAAAGAAATAAGATATTTTGTCGATGGGTGAAGCGAGGCTTGAAAATTTGGAGGTAGCGATGATGGAAGATGATGAAGAAATGGTGGTGAGATACACTTTGAGAATATAGAAGATTAATTGAGGTCACATCTTGATTCCATCGAGAGAGAATGGTAACAAGTATATGACATCTAAGGAGTACACATCAGAGGGCATAATGTATTGTATGGAAGAAGTTTTCTCAGACGAAGGAAATAAGGGGTGTATTGTTGAGAGCATGAAAGATTAGATCCCAGTGGAAAGAAATGAGTGTATATGAGATTGTGTAACTGCAGAAAATATGATTACTCTAGTTAAAGAGTGTGTAGATGAAGGATTGTATAGAAATAGGAGTACAATACAAGAGGAAATAGTGAAGACAAAATTATTTTCTCCAAAGGTAATAGGAGTAGATCAGTGGATAATTTACACTACAATATTCCACATAATATAGAGTGCACTAAAGAATAAAGAGATCCACAAAGATCTCAAGGAGGGTGTAAAAGGGAACACAATGAGTATAGAGTACAATAGAGAGAAATTTTTAGAATGAGAGAAAGATTCACCAAATGAAACAAAATAGGAGTATTCTAAGAAGAAGATCGAAAAAGTGCACAAAGAGAGAGGAGAATGAGAGGATAAATGTGTGAACAACAAAGGATTCAAAAGAAGTGAAGGAGCATAAAAGGAAAACAAGAGAGTTTGAAGGGAAAAAATGGAAGCTGAGTAGGAGAAGAAAAGGCTCTAAACATTTTGTGCAATGAAGAGTACACAAAGATAAGATGTATGAGGGATCTTGCATAGAAGAGAGGCATGGAGGATGAAAGCCCAAACATGATGTGGGAAGGGAAGAAGAAAAATCCCTAATATTTTTGGTCAAAATGTATGGATAGAGGTGAGAAGAGACTCTCAAAGGATAAAATTTTAGATGAAAAAAGACTCAAAAAGGTAAAGGAAATGGATGAAAGGGGGATGTTCATTTTCTAGACTTGGTTTGTCTTCAATGACAAAAGGGTTATAAGGGTGCACAAGATAGTTGAAATAAGTCACAAAGAAGTGAAGGACTTGAAGATATTATGAAAGAAGCATGAAGGCTACGATAAGGCTTGTTGGATGAGGAATCCAAGAATAAACTCTAATAGCTTGAATCGTTGTTATACAACTCACTCGGTCTACTTGAGGCCAAACACAATTTTTAAGTACCTTGGGAGATTGATGAAAGAGCATACAAGGTGTAGAGAATTCCTTCACAAATTTGGGCTAACTACGAGTGCATGCGAGAAGGAAAAGCATATAGATTTAAGAGAGGAAATAGAGCTGAGTGAAAAGGTGATTGAATGGAATTTTGCAAGGAATTTATACAATGGATTGAAGTAGAGAGTGTGGTGTAGAGTGCACAATAGAAGGGGACGAGTAATTTAGTTCTTGGATGTTTTCGTGAAGGGTGGATGTGTGCAAGGTTGTGTAGAGCACGAAGGAAACATGGCATGGAAGAATAAGGCACATTGGTGCGTATAGGAATTTCGGGAAGAGACTAACTCTCACGCATGTTCACGTGAAGTTAGGAAAATATTCAAACTCATGACCTATGAGCTAACAGTGCCCCACCACTACGCCATAGAAATTGTTATGGAGATATTGGCCGAATGTGAATAAGACGTTCGGTGTGATTGGGAAACATGGGATGCCCATTTTGACTTAATCCTCTTATTTAATTAAAGGAATATTTAAATAATTTTTTTTAATAATAATAATAAATATTTTTATCAATATATTTAAATAAAAATATTAATTTAATAATTATTAGGTGGGACTCTCTGAAAAACCAGTTTGCATTGAAGGGGCGGTCGATGAGAAAATATCAAAACAGACCAACTTGGTGGTTGGCTCGGCGATCCAATTGACCGAGTTGGTGTCGAGATCCTCTTTCCATCGCATTGACTGAGCTATGCTCACTCAGCCCACTCTCTATGTCTATCTTGGACAATGTGCGAGCTCTTTGTTGAGTTCTTCTTGTCGATCTCCCATTTATGCTTTGAGTTTATGAGGCCATGCTTTGAGCTTATGAGATGGCTTGGTCTAGTACTCCCCACGAGATCATTGTATCAAATCGTGCAATGATCTTATGACTTACTACAACTCTCCTCAGACTAATCTTCAATGACTCCTTGCATCACAAATGCCGAGCTCAAAGTCATCTACACTTCCATGTTTACCGAGCTCACCACAAAATCCATTGAGTTGGTCACGCATGGATCAGAACCGCCTTCTGTCTCCATTGATCTCTTCCATCAACTTGATGCCGTGAATATCTCTACTGGTCACCTTCGCATCACCGCATCAACCAACACAACTTACTTTGAGTTGATCTCCCATTTGATTTACCCCAAACACAACTCCAATGCATCGAGCCAACAAGGTTAGGTCTTCCAAGATCTATCTATGAGTTCATTATCTTGGAAACCGAATCCCTTTGTACTATGTTGAACTCTCCTCAGTCTTCAGCTTTGAACTCACCGTGCACCTTATTAGCCCAACAAGCACAACTAAGCTTCTTATATGCCTCAGTAGGCTCTATTTTACGTGCTCGTCACCAAGAAACGCATCTCCCATGCAAGCTTTCCATCTCGAATTCAATGTCGAATGACTCCTCCTTTGTGATGCATTCTAGCTCCACTGACTGACTCCAAAAATCTCATTTGCTTGATCGTTTTAGGCTCGAACTCAATGTGCATGTGCCTCATGCTGAGTTGTCTATTCAAAGGACTCTTTTCATGCGAGTCGTTACCGACTCAAACCACCCAACGCCTATGAGTTTTCTAAGCTCCACTATGTAAATGGTTCAACTTGGCAAGTTGAGCTCATAAAACATTTTGTCCACATAAAGCCTCTCCATTTGGCTTGACTCTACGAGCTCTACTTGCAAGCTCATTGAACTCTTCGCAAATTTCATGCATGCATTCACGAAGTAGCTTGACGATAGTCTATTGCTGAGCCCATCATACATTGTTTGAAATCACTTGGTCTTAATTCAACATACGAACCCGCTCCGAGTTCCTTTAGCCTTCTTGGTTGTAAAGCCATTCATCATTAGGCCCATTCACATTTAGAACTCGATCTCTTCATTTGATGAAAAACATAGCTTAAGATTCATTATTTTCACAAAGGTCTAACTCCACCATGCTCGTTCATCTCTTTGCCCAATCATTTCCACACCACTTAGCATTCGACTCACTCCTCTACCTTCGACGTCATGCCTTATTCACCTGTTTACACGGAAATTCACTCGCCATGACTCATTCATCAACCGCCTCCTCCAATTTCGCCAACGTGCTTTGATCCTCTTGGCGACCTGCTCGTGTGGAAGTCTTATGTTTTTTTGTCATCCAAACATTCCTACCTGGCAATCAGGATGAAATTTTCCCATGCGAAATTATTGGCTTGTCTTTCCAAAGCGTTGTCTACACCATGGCTGCAAAGGCTTGAAACTCCTCCATCGAGTTACTCATTATCTTCAGCAGGAACTCGTCTGAATCATCTAAGAAACTCCATCACCATTTTTTCCAACTCAATGACTTGCTCGATCATGAATGCAATAGACTCCGAGCTCATTGATTTGGCGGAATAGCTTGACCACCTCGGTTGGGACCATCAACGCTGCAACATTGCATTTCAAATCTCATACCTCAAATCTTCGTTATACAACTGACAACCTGATATGTTCTCGAAGTGCTCGATGGTGACTTAGTTTGTGTTCTTGCTTACAACAATGCCAAGCCATTTATAGTTCATTCACGAATGACTCTCACTTGCTGAGACAGCCTACAAGCTTCGAGCTTCTTTGGCAATCTGATTGATTTAGAGCTCACCCGTGTACTATACTTCGAGGATGATTTGAGATCTAAAAGTTGATACTGAAACATATCTCCGAAGACACAAACTCCACTTCTCCAATTCCTTCCTTGAGCTCACCTCTACCTAGTCATCCCCCTTTCTATCGATCAAGACATTCTTCTCCTGGTTGAGCTCTTCCACCAAGAATTATATGATATGAGCTCCTCTATCTGTTGACCCCAGCTCGGCTATCTACTTTTTCCTAATCCATCCTACTCACGAGCTCGACATGTCTCTTCCTGGAGAGCACCATTGATGCACCCATGGCTCGACCTCTTATCTCGATGCAGTGAGTTGAATCCTACTCCTGGTGGCATATATGTTTCTATGCCTCGCATCATTCTGAAACCAAACTCTTTTCCGCTTCCTTTCTCGGAGAGCTCGAGCTCGAGCCAAATTATTCATTCATGAACTCGAGTGACACCTCTTCCAATTCGGCGGTGACCACTCTTTCGAATTGGCTCATTGACATACCACCGTGTCGATCACATTCTCGTGAGCTCCAACCTTTCTGCCTCGCCGAATGACTTACAACTTGGTCTTCTCAACAATGATCCAGCGAAGTTCAAAATTTTAACTTGGGCTCCGAGTTGCTTTCTCCAACGATGCACTGGGCTCCTGAATATAAACACCCTAACTATGACCTTAGCCGCCTTGATGAGCCGAGCTCGTATTCGAGCACCTCGCCGGCTATCCAACCTTCGATCATCCTCGCTGTTTGAGTTCATTTTTAAAGTTGAGCTCATAAAAAGTTTTGTCCACACAAAGCCTCTCCATTTGGCTTGACTCTATAAGCTCTACTTGCAAGCTTATTAAACTCTTCGCCAATTTCATGCATGCATTCACGAAGTAGCTCAGGAATAGTCTATTGTTGAGCCCATCATACATTGTTTGAAATCACTTGTTCTTAATTCGACCTACGAACAAGCTCCGAGTTCCCTTAGCCTCCTCGGTTTCTAAGCCATTCATCATTAGGCCCATTCACATTTAGAACCCGATCTCTTTGTTTGATGATCAACATAGCATAAGATTCATTATTTGCACAAAGGTCTAACTCCACCATGCTCGTTCACCTCTTTTCCAAATCATTTCCGCACCACTCGGCATTTGACTCAGTCCTCCACCTTCGATGTCTTGCCTTATTCACCTGTTTACACGGCGATTCACTCGTTATGACTCGGTCATCAACCGCCTCCTCCAATTTCGCCAACGTGCTCTAATCCTCTTGGCGACCTGCTCGTGCAAAATTCTTATGTTTGTTTATCATCCAAACATTCCTACCTGGCGATCAGGATGAAATTTTCCCACGCAGAATTTCTGGCTTGTCTTGCCAAAGCGTTATCTCCAACATGGCCGCAATAGCTTGAAACTCCCCAGCCGAGTTACTCGCTATCGTCCTGCAGGCATTCACTCGAATCATCTGATCAACTCCATCACCATTGTTTCCGACTCAATGGCTCGTTCGATAATGAATGCAATAGACTCCGAGCTCATTGATTTGGCGGAATATCTTGACCACCTCGGCTGGGACCATCAACGTTGAAACATTGCATTTCGAATCTCATACCCCGTCTCTTTGTTATAAAACTGACAACCTAACCTGTTCTCAAAGTTCTCGATGGTGACTCTGTCTGCGTTCTTGCTTCCAACGATGTCGAGCCGTTTATAGTTCATTCACGAATCGCTCTCACCTGCCGAGACAACCTACAAACTCCGAGATTCTTTGGCAATTTGGTTCATTTAGAGCTCACCCGTGTACTAAACTTCTAGGATGCTCCGAGCTCTGAAAGTTGATACTGAAACATATCTCTGAAGACACAAACTCCGCTTCTCCAATGCCTTCCTTGAGCTCGCCTCTACCTAGTCATGTCCCTTTCTATCAATCGAGACATTCTTCTCCTGGTTGAGCTCTTCCGTCGAGCAGTCTATGATATGAACTCCTCTATCCGTCGACCTGAGCTCGTCTATCTACTTTTTTCCCGATCCATTCGCGAGCTCGACATGTCTCTTCATGGAGAGCACCAATGATGCACCCACGGCTTGACCTCTTAGCTCGATGGGGTGAGTTAAATCCTACACCTGGTGGCACATATGTTTCTATGCCTCACATCATTCTGAAACCAAACTCTTCTCCGCTTCCTTTCTCGGCGACCTCGAGCTCGAGCCGCACTATCCATTCATGAACTTGAGTGACACCTCTTCCAATTTGGCGGTGACCACTCTGTCGAACGGGCTCACTGGCATACCACGTGTCAACCACATTCTCATGAGCTCTAACCTTTCCACCTCGCCGAATGACTTACAACTTGGTCTTCTCAACAATGATCCAGCGAATTTCTCAATTTTAACTCGGGATCTGAATTGCTTTCTCCAGCGATGTGTTGGGCTCCCGAATATAAACACCCTAACTGTGACCTTAGCCGCCTTGATGAGCCGAGCTCAAGATAACCCCGACATTTCCTGAAATGCCATAAATGTTCCTTAAATTAAAAGTTCATATGAGAATGCTCATGAATGACCTTTCTAGTCCCAGGGTCCAATAGGCCCCCGGTTTCCAATTTTTCCCGAGGGACAAAATTGGATAACATTAGGCACCACGGGAATTTTGTGAGTGTAATAGAAATTTGTCACAACTTAGGAGACTGAAGTTGTGTGGAGATTGAGGAGTTATGCGCAATAGAAAGGATTGTGTAAAATCTGCTAGAGCATGAAAACAAGTATTGCATTATAATATCTTGAATTGTAAATATGACACGTGGAAGTTTTTGAGTTGGTCAAGAAGCCTAGGAATACTGACTGAAAGGATTAGATGAAGTTCGACTAAGCATAGGAGTGCGACAAATCTTGTAGCTGGTGGATAAGACAAAAGAAGGCCTCTGAAGGTGCGTGACAAGGAAGCTAACTTAGATCAACATTCAGTTGAGTCGAACAACCAGATAGATATATCATAAGATTGAAATGCATAGAGGGTGTTGTAGCTCAAAGCATTAAATCAGATACTTTGAATTATAATTTGAGCGGGTAGATATGGAAGCCGGTATAAGGGACCAACCTGCCTTGAAGAAATCAAAATAAGGGTCGATATGGAATGCTCGGTTATAAAAAGAGGTCAAGTTAGGAATTTTTTTGTTAGCTCGGTTGGATGTGGAGATTGCAATTATTTTTGAGCAACAGAAGGGATATTATGTTGTTAATGTGATAAACATAATATAAAAACCATTGAGTTCCATTCCTCCGTGTGAACTCTGAAAACATCCTTAGGGCGTCTCAATCAAACACCTTATGAAGAAGTCCCTTAGTGGAGAGGATAGTAAAAGATGATGGGATGAGCGAGAGAAACTCTACCTACTGCAAGATAGAAATGGTGAAAACCATAAAAATGGCTCTATGAGGGAGAATAGAATTAATGATAATCCGAAGGCCCCGACATACAAGAAATTTAAAGTATAGCATGGAGGTGAAAACGCATTATATTTAAAAAACAATCTTGAAATAAGGAATGTTTAAGTTGACCTGGTACTAGTTAATGTAAAATTTTGTTGGTCGGTTTAACAGTTAACAATAAGCAAGCAGACACCATTCGCAGTATAAACACTGTTCTCTATCGAAAAAAACATTCATTATTTTTGAGTTAGTGGAAGAATTGATTTTGAAAACAGATATCAAAAATTTTACCCAGTAACTGAAAATTTCTAGTCAACAATACAAAATTGAAAGTTTGTACTTTAAACAGTTAAAACATCCGTATGACTTTGAGTGATCTACTTATTGGTAACGTTTTTTCTATAATTTCCATTTATAAATATGATACAGTAAGGCATGCAATGAGAAATCACACCTCCATCTTGATTTACCACTGCATCATCCACTCATCTATTATTTGGTTAATATTTAAAAAAAAATCTCTGAATTTAGATGATCAAATCAAACTTCTGAACATGGCGAGTTTAATAGTAATGAAAATGATAACACTGCTTCTCCTCTCGACATTATTTCAACACCAACGCCAACAATTTTATCGGTACATGTATGGAAAGTTAGATTCCTGCCCGTAGTGTGATAATAACAGTCCAGACCCACCAAGCTACTGTGAACTAACAACCAATAACCCTCATTTATCATACCAGAACCGGGCATATAGAGGGCTTCCCAATAATAAGAATACCATTAAAGTATCTTATTCAAACTTTCTGTTGAGGGACAACCAGTGACGTCTTGGTGAATAGAAAATAGTAACAACCATATATTCACTAAATCAAGGAGGTCTATGTTGGTATCCAAATTCATTCTTCTTTTCAAGCTAAGCAGCATCGTAGATTCGACATGGAGCTTAGAGACAGATAGATCATAATGTGTGTCGTTTTGTAGCCGGGAATGAGATCTAACTGACCCTTTGTCACTCAGATTTATGGAGAGATGGATAGCACCTTCAAGAGGATTTGATCTATCCTCACTGCTTTAGGTTGTGCCTTTCGACCAGGGTGAGAGGACCCTTAGTGTAACCTCTGTTTGATGAAGGAGATGGAGAAATCCTTCTTTTGCACAAATTTTATGAAGAAAACCTTGGGAAAGTATGATCAATATTCCATAATTTAACTCTCAAGAGTTGTCACTTCTAAAAGATGGAGACACTTTCAAAACAAGGCTAAGGTTACTAAAGACATTATGGGATCCTGATTGTTCTGCATATTTTAGTAAATGGATTTTGTTCCTTTGTTGATATACAGGGAAAACAGGGGTAGTTCAGGATGGACTCATGGTTTTTGAATAATTTTGGTGGGAGATAAAGCAGGATAAAGATGATTATATCAGATCTCTGAGAAACTTCACAACAATAGACAACTCAACAACAAAAAGTTTAAGAATAGTTAAGATGTTCCTTCAACTAGAAGGTGTGCTTCAATGGAGGCCCAGATCAACACATTTTCACACAATCTTTGAGAATCTAGCACAAAGGCTCGAGTTAAAAGACTCAATTAAACACCAAAATCTTTGATCAATCATGCCTAAGGTACACCCAAAGACTTACAGATAATCTTTATCAACAAATGATAGTGGAGTGATTTTAAATTTGTTTATCTCATCACATGATGAAGGCTCTTCTTGAAATGAAATTACAAATGCCACTAAATTGTCATAAGGACGAGATCCTATGTGATTTCACAAAGATTTCAATGTAAGATTGCAATAGGAACAAAAGAAACCATTTGCAGACATTCTGAAACAAAGCAGACACAAATTGCTAGAGATTGAACACAAATTAATTTCAAAATTGCTTAGATTCATCAGCAGGGAAAGCTTCCAGAGCAATCTCAGTGCTCGTTAATGGCTATACATTTGCAACCAACTTGACATGATAGAAAATCTAACACAGAAGGAATTAACCAGGTATCTCGGATTGGTCTCTTAGGAAGACGGCTTTCTCAAATTTTCTTTTAAGAATTCAACCCCCGACCCTTTATAAGAGTATTC
Source organism: Taxus wallichiana var. yunnanensis (assembly GCA_018340775.1). Lineage (NCBI taxonomy): Eukaryota > Viridiplantae > Streptophyta > Pinopsida > Cupressales > Taxaceae > Taxus > Taxus wallichiana. Next base: position 876,664,240 of record CM031239.1, on the reverse strand, counting down.
TCATTGGATTTATACATTTCAATCACTCACTCATCCCAAATTTTCCCCCAAAAAGAAGAATATTCAAGGGACCTTTGTTTGTTACCAATTTGCCTCAGAAAGTGACGTTTAACAAATTCACATCCAAAAGCTACCAGGTGGACCAATTATGAACTGATCACGTTTCTTAGACTATTGACTAATGACTAGGATGCCATGCCACAACCTTTTTGATAGTCCCTTTAATCATTTTGATTCTGTCATGCGAGAAATCCCTATTTTAATCATTTTTGGAGGCTCTGTATAGCTGGATCTGACAGGTAATCCTTTTTGCCCTCGAGGTAACACCTTTTTCATCTTTTACGCCTATAACCTCCATCATTTCATTATTTTCCCTCTCTTTCCTCTGCAATTCTGCCCCGCATCCATCTTCTCTAGTAATTTTTTGCAAGTGCCCAAGCAATTCTAACTTCAAAATATCACCCTTAACATTCCTGGACTCAAAAATTAAGTTCTTAATCCATTCAATGGCACTCAGATAAAAATGACAAGCAATTTCATAAAAATGATGAAAACCTGTGCGTATTCGTATCTCCAGGATTCTTGGAGAAAAAATGGCAGAAAAATAGATGCAATGCACATTAACCATTTATTCTGCCCCTTCTCTACTTTATATTAGAACCGTCCACATGTTTCCTTGAAGCAACCAAAAAGGAGAACGTAGGGGAAAGGTTTCAAACAAACACGGGCCTTCCATGTGCCTGGGCCCAAAATAAACACCTTTTGGCCTTTGAAAAAGTCTCAGCAAAAAGGAGCCATACCTAGATGTGATAAAATTTTCATGATTGGACTCCACACCTAACTCCTACTTCCCTTGTTAATTGACCTTCTAGATTACATATCTTTTTGTGCACATTGTACTAGATGGAGACTATAAAAATTATGTTCAATTTTTACCATTGAAAATCTAAAATTCCTCATGAATCTGATAGACAATAAGGTCTGAGATTTTTTTCCAATTATGAAGGAAAGATGTCTCATTTTAAGGGTTCTAAGGCAATTTTCTTACAAACCCTAGTTGTGTATCTCTGTGAAACCTAAGAAGCTTGCAAAACTTGTATCTTTTTTGGAAACTATTTTGAAGATCTAAATTTTCTCATGAAGGTCTGAACTATGCATTTTTCATTATTTTATTACTAGTACATCTTATCTAGCTCTCAGATTTCTCAAAAAACTTTATCTCTCACTGTACCGCCCTGAGCAGATAAAGTTTTAAAAATGCATGTTATTAAATGATATAAAACCTTAACTTGCCTTCAAGGATTGATCACTGATTTTTCATCATAGTCAAACTATCCTACCTGAGCTATCCATTCATAACTCATTCATGAATCCATACACACTTTTGCATAGTTTTGATAAAGAAAATTAGGATCTTCTTGTTTGCAAGCTTAAAACAGAGTTGTATATCCCTACTTTGGTCATTATGTATCAAGTTACTCACATGCATACCTTGGAAACATTATATACATACTTAAGAGACATCATTCACTCCCCAACCATCTCTACTTGTGACTTCAAGACTCTATCTTACACTTCTCACTCCGAAGACAACTTACATAGTTTGCTTGCAACTAAAACAGAGTGTACCAATCTCATCAAGCCTATAATGAATGAAGAAAAACTCAATGTATCAATAATTTTTCAAGAGCCTTCATAAAAAACATACATCAACACTATGGGTTATTGATCATAAAATAAGATTATGTTCTTTCACACCAAAAAAGAGCTACATATACACACACAATTGTATTTCTTACAAAATTCAGGCCTCCCCTCTATTTTCCTTTCTTCCTCTCATCCTCCCATCTTGAGGAATGACCTATAACTAACTCCCTTTTTCCCCATATATTCAAATTTTTCTCCTCTCAAGTGACTTCTTCTTGTTTCATAACTTATTTCTAGTGAGTCACACTTAAGTCTTCATATGTCTCCTAATACATTATGGGCATTTTTACCAAATTTGACATTTCTAACTCTAACTCGCACTTAGACTTCTTTATCCCCTTCTTAGACATCTAATACCCCCATTTATTCATTACAAGCCACAATTGTTATTTTACATGATTTTGGTAATTTTGAATTAAATTTGGAGGGAAACACAAATTTGAATTTCCAAACTCCCAAACACCTAACTCTCTCTCCCATATGATCTCAAAACTCTCCAACATGCTCAAATTGACCTCATACACCTTATTAGATTGGACAATTAACAATTTTTAAGTTCCTTGTAGATGCACCTACATCACATCTCTATTGAATACTTCACCAAAACAAATAATACATATTATATTAGGTGTCCTTATATAGGAATTCTCCAATGGAATTATAAGATAAGTCATTCAGTTTTATCCTTGATCTTAAATTATGTACTCATTTAACTATTGCAAAAAACTTAAAATAATACATATTTCATAAAATGAATTTATCAACTCTTATAATCGACACATATATGTAGATATATGATTCACATTATCATTCGCAATGCATGAATTGCATCATTCATGATGAACCCAAACATTGAGTAAAACAATGAGGAATTTGAAAACAAATTACTATTACTACGATTGTAAAAATAATGTACATTTTGAATCTTATTTGTTGTAAATATGTGCAAATGAAAATGAAACATAAAGCTTTATATTTAAATACTAGTATTAAATTTAGTGCAAAGAATAATCACTATTAAAATGAAACGGTTAAACGATGTATTACACCTATCGAATATGAATTTCAAGACTCTAATGAATATGGAAATGTTATTGAATTTGAATTCTCGAGAGAAGTTGTGCCATGTATGGTCCTATCCTACTTGATGGCATGTTGCTTTCAGCAGGCTCTGGTGGCCTTGCTCCGACTAGAAGCATTTTTCATTCTATGAGCTCTGGTCTGAGGGAAATCGATGGCAGATACCTTGTTTATGGCATCGATGGTGGTTCCCTTGTTCTCTTTGGTATTCAGATGGGTGTTGACGAGGGTTTTGAATACTAGGAGTTTTCCATGGCGCGGGTCCTTCCCTATTCTTCCTTGGTCACCTTTTCTCTAGAGAAATGACGAATGTGATGATGGTTGCAATCCATATCCTTAGCAGCGATGGAGCACCCTCTTTAGGGCTGGTTAGCTACTAATATGATCATAATGTGTTACCAAAGGTCAGATCCCCTGTTTTTTCCTTCCCTGTCATGTGATATTGGGTCTCATGCTTCGGATCCTACACATGGGTTGGGCTCTATGCACACCTCTGGTCGGCCTGTGTCTGAACCCCCTATGTTACTGTAACCTCTAGACATATACCCCTCAAGGTGTCCATTAGCACACCTTTGGTGCTCAAATGATTGAAGCTGAGGAAAAAATCATCAAAAAGGTTGGATCTATAGATTTGAATGGAATGTGGCGAGGTCTCCTACAACTTCATTCCTAGATCTCAACATAATGGCGGCCCATTATGTTAGGTAGAGTTGATATTTATCCCTATGCCAGAGGGTTTTTCATTGTGGTGTTTAATTTTATTGAAGATAAAGATAGAATTTTTCTATGCTTTGCGAACTTTAGAATCATTTCCTTCTCATGAAACTATAGTTTCATTCCTTAAACCCACTCACTAAAACCTTCCATGTTAAGCCTATTTAGATTCAATTTCCTCACCTTCCACTGCAATTTTTGTGGGAGGAGAGTTTGATTTTTATTGGCAATGCCTTGGGGAAATTTTTAGACATTGATACTAAAATGAACTTTATACTCATACCACATATGCTCGTATTTTGGTAGATTTGGATACCTCGGTTGATCTACCAGCATTGATGGAAATTAGGGTGTTGGACCAAATTTGATCCCAACATTTGGATTGTAAAGGGATTTCCTTCAGATGTAGGAAATTCTTTAGCCTAGGTCACCTAGCTTCAAACTATAAAAGTGTGAAACATAAGGTGAATGGGAAATTTTCTTGGTGGAAGGATGCTCTGCCTAATATGTTTGTTATGGAAAATGATTCAGATTATTCTTCGGAGGATTCTCATACTGAATAAGGTGAGACTCAAATTTCAGTTGGGAAGGTGTCTTTTTCTTTTTAGTCTATTATGAATAAATAGTTTCCTTCAGAACAGAGTCTAAAAAAGGAACAATGTTGAAGGACTTGAATGTTGGGAAAAATGAGATGTTGGAGGTCTTGATTCCAATTCATTTAGATGAAAACACAAATCCTAATAATAGTGAGGATTGGATAGTTGTGAATATTAATAAGAAAGGATCGAACCCTTTCGCTTGTTCAAATATGAATTTAATATCTCATGTATAAGTTTCTCTAGCATAATGCTTCCTTTTCCTTTGTTTAGGCTTATTCATTATGGATTTAGGGAGCTCCTCTAGGATGGTCAAGTCTGTTTGACTTGTTTCTTTTGAGTTTTTTTTTCCCTTTTTGTAATTTTCTATCCTAGGTGCTCATTTGGGGTTTCTGGGTGTTTATTTTTATGGTCTTTTGAGCAAGATTCACTTTGTACCTTGTTACGCCTTGATGCCTATCTTTCAGTTGTATATGGTTTTTGATCCCTTCAAGATCACTCTTGTTTAATTATGGTCATTATATGGCCTAGATTCATTTCTTGTACAGGATTTTTTGGTCCCTTCAAAACCAAATCCTAATTACGTTATCTAAAAAAAGTTCTCAAAATTTACATATTTAAACACATACATGTCATAAATGACAAGTAAAACGTTTATTTTCCTTGAAAAAAGTTCGCGCAAGTTGATTTTACATGTCTTAGTGGTATGGCCACGAGTTTGTCAAATGACATAAAATGTGAAAGAGTTAATTGTATATTCAAAATTTTAATTTTATACGAAAATTAGTTTTAAATATGTAAAAAATTAGAATTTTGAAAATGAAAAATTATGTAACACATACCTGATGAATGTTGTTTTATTGTCGTTGAATCATGTTAAAAATTATCAACCACCACATCCCCTTGTAACAAAGAAAAATAAATATTAAAGTTTCAAAATAACATAATAAATACATATTTCAACAATTAATTAAAAGCTAGAAATAGTCATCATCATATTTTCCATCATCGTTATAAGCGTCATCATCATTATCATCATAATTGTTATCACCATCATTGTTTTAATCATCATTATCGGTTTCCTCTTCATCACTGTGGTCATTTTTATTGCTATCATCGTCACCATTGTCGTTGTCTTCATCATCATAGTCATCATCGTTATCATCACCACAATCTTCGATCATCATTTTTGTCATCATGATTGTCATCATCAACATTCTCATCATCACTATCACCACCACCACCACCATCACCATCGTCATCATCGTCATCCGCATCAACATTATCACCCCGAAAATAGAGAATAGGATAGATGAGAGGACATGTACAAATGCACATCAACAAATTACACGAATAGAGTACAAGAGAGAAAAGTAAGCATGTGCGGGGTGTCACTGAGAGACGCATTAGATATAGTGAATGAAAGAATATCACATAATGGGAAAATGGTGAAGACAGAAACCGTTGAAGAGCATGTGGTAGTGTGCAAGTGTATTACACAAAATGTGGATTCCGACGTCAAAATAATCACAGAAAACCATTAGTGCACGGAATATTACGTAGGACAACAAAATGAGGTCAATGAATGAAAAGAAGAGAAGTAGGAAGAGATTGCATATCTGAGAGAAGAGAGGCATGGAATGGTGGATGTCTCAGCTTAGGGAAAATATGAAGAGATGGTCATGGCATACCATGAGAACATAGAAGGTGACATCATGTCACATCTATAGGCCATTTAGAAACAATAGTAACAAGAATTTGGTATCCAAGGAGTGGATAAAAAAATTGCGTAGTTGGAGAAGGAAGGGTGTACAGAATGAGGAGTCCTAAAAAAGGAATCGTTCACGACGAATTCAAAAGAAGAAGATCCCAGTGGAAAGAGGATATCCTAGTGGAAAGAAAGGAGTATGCAAGAGATTGTGAAAGTGAGCGAAATATGCATATTGGATTTAAATGTATAGTACAAGGCATGCATGGTAATGGGATTACAATGTAGGAGGAACATGGGAAGACAAAAGAGTGTGCTTAAAATTTTGTGCATCAGGAAAGGAAGAGACCCTCTCAAATATAAAGGAGCGTGTAAGAGAGCATACAAGGATTGAAGAGTGAGATCAATAGGAAGTTCGTGGAGGAGAGGATTTTTCCTTGAAGGAAACCAAAGATGAGAGGTCTACGAAGGAGATTGCAAAACCGCACAAAGAGAGATGCGTAAAATAGAAGAAAGGCATTGATGTTGTGCCATAAGATAAGGAGCACTGAGAGGCAAATAAGAGGTATACCCAAATGAAACAGAGAAGAAGGGGAGTTAGAAGAGGAAAAGGATCCAAATATTTTGTAAAATGAAGAGTGTGTAAAGGGAAGATGTGTAAGTGATGGAACAAAGAGGAGACACAAAGCGGATGAAGGCATAGAGATGACGTGGGAAGGGAAGAAGGAAAGTCCCAATGAATTTTGGTGGATGTGGATGGATGGATGTGACTAGAGACATTGAAACGACATAGTTAAGGGTGAGGAGAGACTCGAAAAGGAAGTTGTTTAAGGTGAGAAGGTACTCGAAGAGGTCAAGGAAATAGATGAAAGTGGGAGATCCATATGGAGGGTGTTGTTTCTCTATTGTGAGAAAAGGCTCACAAGGGTGTGGAAGATAGCATCTAGAACTCATAGATAGGTGACAAAGTACTTGAAGAGACATGGAAAAATCATGAAAGGATGGAGAGCACGTGAATTTAAGAGAGGAAGTTCAACAAAGTGAAAATTTTATTAGAGATTAGTGTGTGCAAGGACTTTACACAATGGCTAGCAGTGAAGATCATTGTGTGAGGTGCATAATAGAAGGTGATGCATAATGGTGTAATTAGGTCTTCACAAAAATGAAGAGACTGGCTACACGAGGATTTGTAGACAAGGAAGGAAATAAGGAACATCGACTAATGTGTAGTGGTGCACATAGGAATTATTGGAGTGTTATAGGATTTTGGCCCAACCTTGGAGACTCGAGGTTTGTAGTGACTGTGAAGAAGTTATGTATAATGGAAATGAGTGGGCAGGAAGGTCACGAGCATGAAAGAAAGGATTACATAATAAATTGGATTGTGAATAAGATGCATGGATGTTTCGGAGAGGGTCAAGAAACTCGCTGACTCTATACAAAAGGATGAGATGAAGCACGACTAATCATATAAGGAGAGGGTAGTAAAGTAGAGGAGAGGTGTGATAATTGCATGCAATTGAGGAGAGTTTAAAAGAGCTAGTAGTTTGTTGATAAGAGAAAAGAAGGTGTTAGAAGGTGTCTAACAAGGAGGCTAACTAGGGTCTTTGATTGGTTGAGCACAATGACTAAATTGATGTGGCATAACGGGAAATTTATAGATGGTGTGGTAGCTCAGAGCATTAAATGATCTAGTTTGAATTTGAATTTGCGCAGGAAGATCTGGAAGTAGCTAGAAGTCTCCATCCCGCCCAAAGGGAATTAAAATGAGGAGACAAAAGTGGGAACATGCTGATATGAAATGAGTTTTAGTTCACAATTTCAGGGTAAGAAAAGTTGGATGAGGAGGTAGCCGAAGTTATTGAGCGGTGAAGGGAGAACATGATGAGGTTGCTTAAAGTCCATGTCTAGCACACCAAGCCAATTGAGAGCAGGTAAGTCATTTTAGGCATTTAGATTCGAGAAAACGAAGAAAACCAGTCTAGGTTAGGTTCACAAGATAACACCAGATTCTGTACAAGCCCCATAAGAGAGAGTTTGTAGCTCCATAAAGAGCGGATGCTAGTATATGTCGTTACAGCGATTAAGATAATATAGAAACCTTTGAGTTTCGTTATTTTGTGTAAACTTTACAAATAGCACTAGATCGTCTCAATCCCTATATCGCTATGAACCATCTTACAAAAGTGACCATCTCCATATTCGAAGAACATCGATGGTAAAAACCTTAACAATAGTTCTATGAGAGAGAAGAGGATTAGAGATAATCTAAAAGCACCCGACAGAAAGGAAGAGGTTCAAAATACGCTCGAGGTGAAAACTCATTATTTTAAAAAAAAAAAAGCTTGAAATAAGGAATGTTTAAGTTGACACGCTACAAGGAACTAATGCTAATTTTTTTTTGGGTCGGCTTAACAGTTAAGAATTGGCAATTAGACACCATTCACGGTATACGCGCTGTTCCCTATAGACTTTGATAATGAATATTTTCAAGTTAGTCGAAGCATCGACTTTCAAAACTGAAAATTTTTGTTGACTATACGAAAATGAAAGTTTCTACTCTCCCGACACATACTGCGTGTACAATACGCCATATGACTTTGAATGAACTACATATTGGTAACGTTGTTACTTATAAATACGATACAGTAAGGCATGCAATGAGCAATCGCACGTCCATCTTGATCTATCACCGCATCATCCACTCATCTATTATTTGCTTAATATTTTAAGAATTTTCTCTGCATTTAGCTGATCAAATCATACTTGTGAACATGGCGAGTTTAATTGTAATGAAAATGATAACACGGCTTCTTGTGCTCAACATTATTTTTATGCTCCATGTCTCCGCTCGACATGCTTTCAACCCCAACACCAACAATTTCCTGGGTACATGTATGGACAAGTTAGCTTCCTGCCCAAACTGTGAACGCATCAGTCCAGACCCACCAAGCTGCTGCAAACCAACAGCATATAAGCCTGAATTATCACACCAGAACTGGGCATATAGAGGGCTTCCCAGTATCGACAAGCTAGCTTCCTGCCCAAACTGTGATCGCAACAGTCCAGATCCACCAAGCTGCTGCAAACCAACCGCCAATAAGCCTGAATTATCCGACCAGAATTGGGTATATAGAGGGCTTCCCAGTATGAACAAGTTAGATTCCTGCCCAAACTGTGATCGCAACAGTCCAGATCCACCAAGCTGCTGCAAACCAGCTGCCAATAAGCTTGAATTATCTGACCAGAATTGGGCATATAGGGGAGAAGGGCCAGTAGTGGTACACCCTAAGTTAAGGGGTCCACAAAATCAATTATTTATGATATGGGATTGTGATTTTTTCACTAATATGTAGTTTAGATTTGTGTTAACTTATATTTTTTGTTTGGAATGTTCAATTGGAGGGAAAACCATATTTTGAATTGATTTAAAATAATATATGTGAAAATGCTACAACCATGGTGGAAACCAATACTTGAATATAAGTGAAATTGCTTGAACATTGACTTTTTTGTACTTGTACATGGGTGAAAACTCTTACATGTCATGATGTGATTGGCTACTTGTACAAATTTTTGAACTTCAATAATCAAAATTTTGGTTTTTATTCCATCAAGTATTGGATATTTTAAATGCAAAATACTGTTCAAGTATTGGGACGTGTTCACATCTTGCGGCCCTTCTCCCTAGAGGGCTTCCCGGTATGGACAAGTTAGATTCTCGCCTAAACCGTGATCGCATGCAGCCTGACCCACCAAAGCTGCGCAAACAAACCGCCAATAAACCTATTTTATCACACGTAACCGGGCATATAGAGGGCTTCCCAAAGATCGACAAGTTAGCTTCTGCCCAAATTGTGATAAAGCAGCATCCGAGATCCACCAACTGCTGCAAACCAACCGCCAATAAGCTGAATTGTTAGACCAGAGGTGGGCATATAGAGAGCTTCCCAAAGTATGGACAAGTTAGATCCCTGCCCAAACCTGGTGTGATCGCAACAGCCTGCACTCCACCAAGCTACCGCAAACAAACCGCCAATACACATATTTTATCACACCAGAACTGGGCATATAAAGGGCTTCCCAGTATCGATAAGTTTGATTCCTGCCCAAACTGTGATGCAACAGTCCAGACCCACCAAGCTGCTGCAAAAGAACCACCAATAAGCCTGTTTTATTACACGTAATCGAACATATAAAAGGCTTCCCAATATCGATAAGTGCCCAAATGTGATTTGCAGTCGAGAACCATCAAGCTGCCTGCAAACAAACTGCCAATAAGCATGTTTTATCACACCGGTACTGGGTATATGGAGGCCTTCCTAGTATGACGAGTAATAAGAATACAATATAAGTCTCTTATTCGAATCTGTGCAAGAGACAACCAAAGTGACATCTCTATTGTATTATGTGTCTTTATATAGGTAATCTAAGATAAGTCATTCACTTTTATGTTTGATTTTAAATTATGTATTTATTTAACTATTGTAAGGTAATTTGAGTCTATATAATATTGGTGACAAAGTCACATACTTCATCAATACATTGAATTATTATTATTTTAATTGTTTAAAAAAAAAAACTTATTGCTACAAAGATATTGTAAAATTTAAACGTGTTATTCGAAATGTTATTTAAATTTCAAACACCTTAAAAAAGGATTGATTTTTAAATAACATATTCCACGTGGAGGGCTGATATTAAAAGTTGATACAAAATCGATGGATACTGTGTATTCTTCCTTCTTACCGCCATTGGAGTTCTAGGAAGCTTGGAATCATCATTTCTTCATCAAATTACATCAAATTTTATATGATTCTGCATCACCTTGGCCTTCTGAGTGCATTGGAATGATTTTTATAACTCAATTCCTTGATCTATGGTGTTTTTGGTATATTTTTTGCTCAGGCCCGTCAAAAAATGTAAAAGATGAATATAAAAATTTACGAGAGGTGAAAAGGTGAAAAATGATTAGTAAAAGATGCTTGCATGCTTAAATGGTAAAAATGTGACCACGGGGATAAGAATCCGAATTTGTGTAATAATTTAAAATTTTTGGCACTTTGGCATTCATCGAATGTTTTTTACATTTGATGTCCCTTTCGCGAAATCATGAGGAGTTGTTGTAACAAATTTGATCCCATAAGCATATTATTTTCTTGGGAAGGAAGACTCCATGATGGCATGAGGTATATTATGCATTTTGGAGAAATTTGTAAAGGTCAAGAGTTGAAAATTACGGGCAAAATTTTGAGAGAAAGCTCATCTTCTATAAAATCCGCCAAAGAACCAGGTTAATGTCTCATATGTTGGAAAATTCATGAATGTGGGTTGGTTATAAGTGTATAGCCACCACACAGCTCTGAGATTGTTCATGTAACTCTCCCCTGCTATTGAATCTAACAAGATTTGAATTAAATCTAGTTTTTCTTTGGGCAATATGATGTCTGTTATCAATTTTAAATGCCTGCAGATAAATCTTAGTGTTCTTGTTGCAATCTTGCATTGAAAGTCTATAGAAATCACATAGGATCTCCATTTCTGGTTGATAGTTCAGTGGTATTTGCAATCTCATACTTAGAAGAGCCTTCATCTGATAAGGAGATAAACAAATTTAAAATCACTTTACCTTCCTTGACTGCAAAGATTCCTTGTAAGCCTTTGGGGGTACCTAAGGCATGATTTGATCATGGATTTTTGTGTTTAATTGAGTTATTTACTTCAAGCTTTTGTAGTGAGTTCTCAAAGATTGTGTGAAGAGTGCAACCTAGGCTTCCATTTGTGCCTCTTTTAGTTGAAAGAACATCTTAATTACTTTAGGCATTTCATTTGATGGTTGTTCATGTATTGTATAGATTTTCAAAGATATGATCTATCCTAGTTTGTCTTATCAATCTCCTACCAAAAAATCATCCAACAACAAAGATCCTATCCTTGATTTGCATGTGTATACCCATAGAAGATCAAAATCTATTTGCAAAAGTATGCATAACAGATCAGGATTTCCAATGTCTCTAGTAACCTTTTCCTTGTTTTGAGAACATACCCATGTTTTGAGAAGTGACAACTTGTGAGAGTTTGATCTGGGGTGTTGATCATGTTTTCATCAAGGTCTCCATCATAGCATTTCAAGCAAAGAGAAGGGCACCTTCATTTCCTTCACCATTACAAGGTTACAAAATAGGTCCTCTTACCTTGGTTGCAAGGCACAACCTAAAACAACTAGGACAAGATCAAGTCCTATTGGAGTGCTATCCATTTCTCCACAAACCTGAGTGCTAGCTAGACCATATTCCCGGTGCCAATGACATACAAAATGGTCTAATTTTTTCTTAAGCTCCATGACATAACTGTGGTGCTACTCAGATTGAAAAGGAGAAGAAATTTTGATACCAACACGAGTGGCACCATTGCTAGGGACTCTTGCAATTTCTTGGTGTTTTTAAGGTGTTTGAGGTGTTTCAGCATTTGTGTATTTAGTTCATACACTTTGGTTGCATAGTGATTGATTGATCTAAGAAGAAGAAGGTCTGATTTATAAAACCTTGCAAACTTATCGGTATCAGCAAACATTTGATAGAATTACTTTAGTGCATTCTTGCACAACTGAGGTGAAATTCCTTAGTGGCAACTCCATGCTGATTTGAATTTGGAAATACTAGTGTCTTAAGATTTTTGTCATTTATTTTTGTGTTGTTGATCTCTACAAAACTGGAGGGAAGAAGATATCTTTTCCTTAAAGACTCTACTAAGAAATTATTCTCAGATTTAAGAAATTCAGAGTTGGAAGGGAGAAGATTTTGGAAGGTGGTTAAAGGTCGGACATCGGGAAAGATATAGCCCTTAGTGAGAGAGATCAGCCTTTGGTAGAGGAATATCACTCTTCTTCAAGTAGTTCTGATTCAAGAAATTCTCTCATAAACTTGTTTACCTCAGCTAGTGAAGGTCCTTCTACTGTACCTAGTAAGTTCCTTCTCCAATCTACACCTCTATGTTTTAATTCGAGTAAAACTTTCCTAGAAAATCACCACTTAGAGGATACCGGTCTTATAAATCACATTCTTGAGCCCCAAGGATATTGTACTCCTCACCAGCTTGTTTCACCTCCAAGATCACCCCCACCAAACAATATGGCTCAGCCTAGACCTCCATTTGTTGTTAACACCTTTGGTTCTATAATTTTTAGAGGAATGGATGGTTACCCAAATGCTCTCCCACAAGATGTCAAAAATAGGTTGCCAAAATTCTAGGGTAACAATGTTATTATTGGTGATCAACATCTCAAACTTTTTGATAATATGATGGAAAATTTTGAGATAGAGTTTGAAGATGTGTATATTTAGTTGTTTATTCATACACTAGAAGAGGATGCTAGGGATTGGTATAAGGATCTACCTGATAACTCTATTGATTCATGGACTGAAATGAAAAATGCATTTAGGTTGCAATATAGAGAGCAGGACTGATCCTAGATTTCTTTTGCCTAATTTTGAATGGGATTCACACATCAAAAAGAGAAAATTAAGCGAATACAATCATAGGACTTCATAGAACAAGAAGGAGCTCGATTCCTTACTCACTTTATGAGGACAAAAAAATGTATGGCGAGATGACATGCCGGTTTATGACTATGCGAGCAAGAATCTTACTGAAGAAAATTGGGGTCTACCAATTATATGAGCTTCCATATTTCAGGAAGTATGAGCCCTTGTACCAGTGGCTCATGAGCAAAGTGCATGAGGACTTCTTCTACTTTGCAGGAGGTAGAGTTAGAATCTCATCCGTGCTTATCTCATCAGTGATAGGTTTGAAGGCCACAAGAGAGGATATAAAGAATTATCTCACAAATAAAGCCACGATATTAAATACTAGATAGGAGTTGGGGTACCTGAAGGGTCCATGTGGAATGGATATAGACAAATTGAGGAAGCTATGCGGTTGTGCAAGCAAAAAAACACCTTGTTACAAATTTGAACGATCAGGAGAAGTGGTCACAAGTAAATGCTATGTGGTTACACGTTGCATGCAAAATGTTAGAAGGAGTAGTCTACAATATTGTAGGCTACATTACAAAGAAAATAGTTGAGGAAGTGTGCACAGGAGGGAAGATCAGCTTTGGGGTTGTTCTATTATCACTGGTATTCATGGAAATTGGACTACGGATGGACGGAAGGAAAAGGTATCGGAATACCCCATGGAGAATAAGTCACCGGTGAAAGGTTCAACAAGTACATATGTAAAGGATCCATGACAAATGACATCAAGCAAAGGGTGGAGAAATGGTACGACAGGCTCCACGCGGAATTTGGAGAAGAGTGGTGCATCCTAAAGGACCTACTATCAAGTAATGGGGAAACAAGTCCGGTTTCTTTGTATATCAACATTTTGCATCACACACTTCCCAATGAGAGATGGAGTGGAGCCCTTGGTGTAAATTTGCCTTACGCATTCACTGCAAGGTATTTCCAAACATTTGTTCACATATTCACAGACACACACCGACTAGTATTTAATTTAGATAAGGTAGAATGTGACTACCACATGTTAAGGAAGAAGTATGTGTATCAAGAAGAAGTGCCTATGACGAGAAGCTCTTTTTAGAGGTGTTGAATACTAAGCCAATAAGTCTAGTTGTAGCAGATGTAGGGGCAACATTAGTATATCTTCAGCTAAAGCCCAAGATGGAGAACAATAAGTATGTGGAGAATGAATTTGCGCTCCTAGGGCCACCGAAGGGTAAGAACACAATGGAAAACATACCGGTGCAAAGGCCAATAGAAACTATTGAGGTAGAGGATGAAGAAGAGGAGCGTGAAGATAGTGGAGGCTTGGATCATAGAAGAAAGTAACCATATGACATAGAAGAGTCACAAAGATGCATGCGACCAATCCACCTCAGGGACATGAAAAAGAGGAAGATACAGAGGTTGAGAAGGGGGAGAAAAAATTTAAGAAAGTATTTAGATGCACAAGGACTCAAGGTGGAACCCCACACATGGTAAGGAAATCACCTCATCTCTCTCCACACAAGGAGACCACTGAGCCAAAAAGGAGAAGAAAGTTGAAGTTAGATGAAGAAGCGGAGGAATCAGGGGAGAGTGAGCATGCATCTCCTACCCCATTTGAGAAAGAAGATGAGCCACAAAATGAGGAAGAGCAGAAAGATGAAGAGATGAAGGATAGAGAAGAAAGAGAGAAGGAAACCTCTCGGATCTCCGCGCATGCGACTACTCAAGGTGTAACAGACAGACTCCTAACCTTGAAGCTACAATTCCCAAGGGACCTAGATTGAAGAGGATGAGTGGGGAACATAGTGCACCAATCATGGGCTATGCTAGAGGACACCAAAAAAATCATCCGTGCACGGTTCCAAAGCACTGTAGAACAAAAGGATTTATTTGGCTGGGAACTAATGGATGGGGATATGGCAATTGTGTGCACTCAAAAGAAACTCTCATGGTCAATGCATACCCACATGGATGAGCCTAAATTTGATGTATGCGAAGAGTCATGCATTTTGAGACAGCTGAAGAAGGCACCCCAAGCTAGACATATGACAAGTAAAGCCTATTGTCATGTCAGATGAGTAGGTCAACAATGCATTGGTGAAGGTTTCTACTGAAGTTGCAAGAAGAAACGTGGACAAGGCCGCAACAATCAGAATAATACACAAGGAGTTAAAGACGAAGGATGTAGTGATAGTACACCTAACCCAAGAGAGGGACTTAGCATAGAAGAAGAATGAAGTATTTATCAACATCGCAGAGGAGATTGGAGACAATGTCATAAGAGCTAGGCCACACTTGGAGCCCAAGGTACCACAGACGTTTCCCTTAGCGATACATTATGTAGGAAAGTTGGTGGACCTGGTGCTTGAAGATGAACCTCTATGCATGCTAGTGCCAAGGAATCCTGAAAAAGAGGTAGAAAGGGCTAAGGCTACAGTAGTCAGAAATATTACATCATACGAAGGCTTATTGCAAGTGCTCCAAGAAGAATTGAAGAAGGCGGATCATGCCTTAAATATATGCACAAATCCAGAGGCACTGATCAAGGTAAAGACTCTGGAAGAAGATGATGTAGTCCAGAAGGCTATGAAGGATGATACCTTGGGCCACATAGAATGGTTAACACTTGTAAAGCAAAAGCATAAGGCCCTAGCAACAACACAAGAGCCACACAAGGAACGATTAGATGAGCTTGGGAAACTCATCGCACAAAATATGGATGCATTGGAAGGACAACATACTGCAATGTCCAACATTATGTTGGTATTACAGAATGAAAAAGGTGAAGTTACCCAAGATGAACTAGAGTCTATTATTATGGACATACTAGAGTAGGCAGAGAAAGCATTCACCAAGTGGTAGGCTTTAGAGGCCGCAATAAAGGAAGAGTATCCAGAGTTGATCCTTCAAACTGATACAATGGAGGCTACCTCATAAAACATTCTTTATTCATCTACATTATTTCTTATTCTTTCCATTCAACATTCTTTACTTCAATTTTTGGAGATACCCATTGTTAAGGCGACAATGAGATTAGTGTGGGGTAATGTTGATCAGAGAACACTTGACAAAACTCACACAAGAAGTCCTTGCACGGGAAAACAGGCCAGGTTTAAGGGTGCGAATGGATAGGAAGAACCCGCGTGTGGAGGGAAAGTTCAACATTCAAGACTTAGCTGATTTTGAGCATGAAGACCTATTTTTAGAAGATGGTGTGTGGAACACACCAACGATGTAGAGACGTACACACCACACATTGTCTATCTTTAGAGGATCAGATCGAAGCGTTTTGCATGGAGATGAGCTAAGAATAGGATTGTCACTTTAGTTAACTATAAGAGGTCTATAGATAACACACTTGCATGTGTGGCTATGCCTGTAAATGGTGTATGGCTATTAATAACATGCGCCTATTTTTGGAATAGATAAGCGGTGAAGGGAAAGTCCCCACCCTATATATATATGATGTGAATCACATAGTAAGATATATAGATATACAGAGATAGAGAAGAGAGATATATAGGTATATGCAGAGCGTAAGAGGTAAGCATAGAGAGATATGTGCATATGACTGGATTACTATATCAGATCCATGCACACATCGGTATAGAATGTCATTATTGTAAGGAGCTTATGTGGTTATTAATAGATATAATTTATTAGCTGAATCTAAGTGTCATTCTTGTGTGTAATTGAGTAGTGCATGTTCTTGATTCAATCATGATTATCGTTTAAGCTTGTTCTTTCTTAGATTTGAATATGGCATGCATTGTAGAATGAGGGATTAGTTATGGATCTATATGTTTCTTCCTTCATCATGCTAACATCCTACTACAACAACCCTAAAGAGGGACTGGTACCTTTGTGCACTTTAGGTGAGTGCTTAGTCTAGGCTGAGTGATGTGCCAGCGCATCTAGGGTGTTATCTGGTAAATTCTAGGCTACATCACTAGTACATCCATTAGTTAGCAAGATAATTTGGGGCATAAAAGAGGGAAACATGGGTAAGTCATATAACAAGTGCATCTATGGCAAGGAAAACATCTTCGTTATTGTTTGGAGGTACCTTTTTAGGCATGTCATCAACATAAAATTCAAGCAAGTAGAATTTTGGACTCACTTATGGGAGTAGTACCACCACGTAGACCATAGGAGTTCAATTCAATAATACCATTGGGACACACGGAAGTACATCTTCTGGTATACTTCTAGCTATAGGTGGAGGATCGGGGGTACAGGGTGGTTCTTGTTCGGTGGTTCTGGAGGTAGAGGTAACACATGAGGCTTTGGATCAGGTGGGCAGGGTCTACACCAACCCCAAAATATTTACACAGAGATGTCTCTCCATCTTCCAGAGTATAGGGGAATAGAAGATGTTTCTATACACGTGCACATGTGTGAGATAATCTGGCACACAAAGGGGATCACAACTTATGAGTGCAAGGAAAGTCAATTTGCAACTACATTACAGGGACGTGAACACAGTTGGTACAGGAAGTTTGACCCAGATCAAACTTGTGTAGATTATGCAACATTAAAAGATGCATTCCTTAAAGAGTTCTATATCCCCGAATTTGAGGTAAGAGTATAATCACACTCAAGGATATTAAGTAGGAACTACCGAGAGTGTCCGAGAGTATGATGTCCATTTTAAAACACTTTTATCTAAGCTTTTTATGATATTTATACAAGCAAACATGCACAATGGTTTGTTGGAGGACCGATCACACCTCTTAGAAGGGCGTTGTCACATAAGACATACATTGATCTACGCAAAGTACTTGAGGAAACTTTGCATGCTAAAATAGTTGGAAGTATAGGCCGGAGTCAACCCATTCTTGGAAGAAGAGATTGCAGATATGGTGAAACTATCGAGAAATTTGGTACATGAGACACACTTTGTGATTCTCGTGTAGAAAATATGAAGTTGAAGGGCACACTAAGGATATATTTCCCACAGGATAGTGTGTTAATTATTGCTAGACTATGAGATATGTCATCTAAAACATGATGCCAATGTTGCATGTTATTACAACACACAATAAGGAAAAATGTATCATGTTATTGTAAAATTTTCTGGTCCACGACTCATGATACAAAATCGTGGGTTGATTGGTCAAATCCAGGATGCTATAGATATTGGTGTATGAAAGAAAATAGTATTAGATAACTATACAGGTAAAGGTGAGCACTAGGATCAGAATCAAAATCAAGCGCACTATGATCGAAACGAGGGCGCTATTAAGGAGGACATGGCAGAGGTCAAGGATACCATGGTGGATTTGGAGGTTGAGGCCATGGTGGTGGATGAGGAAATTTCCTCGTGGAACATGATTTACATGTGGATCACTGACAACTCTTGACATGGATGTCCTTAGAATATTACTTGTTCTTTTTATGGGGAGACTCATAACTATGAGGAATGTCTAGATCTATACGAGCATCTTAGAAAACAACATAAATAGGAAAAAAGGGCACATGAATGGTTAGGATACAACGCACTATGGAAAATTAGTGGATGCCAAATTTGGTACTAGAACTTGAGGTATTACCTATGAAGATTACTACATGCGCTGAAGCTACACGTGCGTAGAAGTGTTACGGTAGAAGCCTACCATCACTAAGGAGGGAGTTTTACATGCACGATATCTGGATCCTGCACACCAAAAGGAGGTTTATCAAGAGACCATGGAGGTACTCAAAGACATTCAAGGGGAAACAACGTGTTTAAAGGATCAATCACAAAAGATGGAACATAAGAGGGAAACAAAGATGGTCTAGTAAGATATAGATGACTTGAAGGAGGCATGCAAAATTCTACTCCAGGAAAATATCATTCCATTACTAGGGAATTGGCTAAAGTGAAACAATCCGTGTGTAAATATTGAGAATGGACGTCGATCTTGCATGAAAATCTTCCCCCTCATAGCCTAGATTACAACAAGGAGATCACTCTGTACCTTGGTACACTAGAGAAGGAGACCATATGGTATTCATGCACGCATGAAGGAACAATGGATAGACCAATTTGAAAGAAGAAATATGCTTACATATACCCTATATGGGATAACAATGCACTAGTAGGTGGTTCACAGGGATAATCTTGTAGAATGGAATGAATTCAGGATTTCTCTAACAACTCGGTTTTCCAGGAGAAATGCACCTACTCAAATATGCACATATCATGGCAATCAACCTATTCTACACCATGTTCAATGGTCCGAGAGGCTTTGGACGAGATGGGAAGGAAGATTTACCACCTTTTCTATGGGTGCACAAAATTTATTCCACTCTAAAATCCTACACACATGCTTGGTATGTATATGTGGAGCTACATACAGAAACTGGAAATTGGCAGGATTTGATTGTAGGAATGGTCCAAAATTTTTACTACTTCTCTACTAACCCAACAGTGGAAAATGTATTAAGGTTTATAAATCACTTAACCATGAGATAAAGTGCAAATGTGGAAGAGCTCATTCAGGAGTTATTTGGTGAGACAGACTCAGGGGTGCGCTTTGATGAAGAAGAAGAAACAAATTTCGTGCTACTTAAGAATACTTGCTTAGAGAAAGAAAAAAGAAAGATGGTCTACATAGTGGATGATGAGGAAGTAGAAGATTTGGATATAGATCATTCAACGGGTATGCGTGAGGTGTCAGGTAGTGTGGATAAAAAGGCGCACACCTATCATAAACCCATGAAGACAAAAAAAGTGAATATTGGTACGGATGTTGAACCTAAGGAGGCAATAATTGGGGATTATTGGTTCAACTTTGAAGTGGCAAAAATCATTGAGTTACTACGTGATTTTCAGGACTTATTTCTGGAGGCTACCATGAATTAAAAGGAGTGCATGAATTATTTAGAGAGATGTAGATTAAGCTTAAGGAAGGTGTGCTTCCGGTCAGGAAAATACCTTATAGAATGAACCCTAACATGTGTGTTAAGGTTAAGGAGGAAATTGACAAGATATTGAAATATGACATCATCAAACCCCTAGAAGAATAAGAGTGGGTTAGCCCCATGGTTATCAATATAACGAAAGATGGTCAGATTAGGATTTGTGTGGATTATAGAGAACTGAATGCTACATGTGTGATTGATCCCTTTCCTACACCTTTTACAGAGGAGATATTAGAAGGTGTTGCAGGGCATGAAATCTATTATTTTACAAATGGATTATTTGGGTATCATTAGGTCAAAATTGCACATGAGGATCAAGAGAAGACAAATTTCACCACTGAATGGGGAATTTTTGCATATACTATAATGCCCTTTGGTTTGAAAAATGCACGATGTATTTTCGTGCATATTTATTCAGGCATTCTAGGATTTTATTCACAACTTCTTGCAGGTTTACTTGGATGATTGGATGATGTATGGACTTGTTAAGGATCATTGTGACAATTTACACTTAATGTTTGAAATATGTAGACAATTAAACATCTCTTTAAACATCAAGAAGTGCATGTTTGCTACACCTTTTGGCACTTTATTAGGGGACATTATTTGAGAGGAAGGTTTGTGAGTGGATCCAACTAAGGTTATAGCTATTGTTGGCTTGGAAGAGCCTATCGGTCGAGTGAGGTGTGTAGATTTTTGGGTCACACTGGATATTATAGAAAATTTATAAAAGGATATGCTAAGATTGTTGCACCCTTGGAATATTTACTAAAGGGAAAAGGGACATTCTATTAGGGAGAACTGCAACAACGTGCATTTAAGGCATCAAGGAAATACTTACTACAACGACTATTCTACATTTTCCCTCATGGAACCAACCATTTCATGTACATGTGGATGCCTCTCGAGCAGAGACATTGGTGTGGTGTTAGCTCATCCTGGAGAAGGTATTATAGATCATACCATATGTTTTCTAGTAGAAAGTTGACTCTATAGAGTAGAATTATACAACTACCGGCGCGAAGCCGTGTCAATGATCTATGCCGCATAAATTTAGACAATACCTACTAACAACACCATTTTTATTTTACACCAATCACATGACATTGAAATACTTGGTAAACAAGCCCATTTTATAGGGGCACATATGTCAATGAGTGATCTTATTCCAAGAATCGATTTCACAACATGTGGTAAAACTAGGTAAAAGTAATTCGCCAAGACCATTTATCAAGAATTCAATCGGGGAGGACACGTCAATAATTAAAGATACAATCTTTGGATGCACAGTTATACAAGGTTACAATGCACACCTTCAGAATTGGAGGATATTGATTTCTTTCTACGCATGTATGACGCCAGATGAGATGAAATACTTAGAGAAGAAATAACTTGGAATTTATGCGGCACCTTTTATGTTGATCAATGGTGACCTATAAAAGTTAGGCCACGATGAAGTATTGCACTAGTGTGTACTAGAGAATGAGCGCACATATATCATGAAAGAGCATCATGGTGGTATTACAGGTGGGCACTATGTAGGTGATGCCACTGCGTGTAAGATTCTACTCATTAGATTCTGGTGGGAGACCCTCTACAAAGATTGTAAAGAATATTGTAAGGCGTGTGATCACTTTGTCAGCCCGCGTTGGTAAACACGGGAAAAGAGATGAAATGTCCTTAAGACCTATTCCTAGTGCAGATCCATTTGATAAATGGGCTTTAGACTTTCTGGTCCTATTTCACTAGTTGTGCATAGAACTAGATTGTGCTACATCATCACTTGCATAGATTATCTTACAAGGTGGGTAGAAGAAACACCTACCAAGGATTGTACAATAGCTACAACAACCATGTTCTTATGGGAAAATATTCTTACAAGGTATGGATGCCCGCTAATCTTGACAAGTGATAGGGGTACACATTTTTAATGAGACAATCAGGATACTATTGGATGAATTTATGATTACGCACCATAAGACTACACCCTATCATCCTCAGGAAAATGGGACTATTGAGGCCTTCAACAAGATTTTGAGCTAGACATTGACAAAAATTGTGATGTTGGAAGGAAAGATTGGGATGATAAAGTTTTTTCGTGCTTTGGGTGTATAAAACAACATACAAGAGGTTAAATAAGGCCACACCATTTTAGTTGGTGTTTGGAATACAAACAGTTCTTTCTATGGAATTCATGTCACCTTCTTTGTGTATTGTGCGCACTGGAGGTCTAGCCAATGAGTAAGCTTTGGAAGAAAGAATTGATAAATTGATATAGTTGGATGAGAGGCACGCCATAGCATGTTGGAGTCAGAAGAAGGAAAAGGCCAGGAAGAAGGCATGGCATGACAGGCACATTAGGGACAAAAAGCTTGAGATAGGACAGATGGTGCTTCTCTATGATTCTAAGTTTCTGCACCATCCAAGCAAGCTTAAAGTGCATTGGTTGGGACCGTATATTATCACTCATATACTTGAATCAGAAATTTCCAATTAGAGACACTTGATGGAATATGGTTACCCAGATTATTTCAATAGGAGTAGGCTAAATCCCTATTATAAATAAGTCTTCTTAGTGTTTGTAATAAGGCGGTCTGCCATTTAGAATACGATTTTATTTATGTATTTCCTTTTTCATCGCTATTCTTTGTCAATTTAGTTTGGTGTTTTGTGTAATAAGTGTGTTTGCACATTGCAAGCTAATTACCATTTGAAGTATTTTTATGCGTAGAGGATTGCACATACTATTGGAGTGGGGTGGTTACTCATAACTGGGTTCGCATGAGAATGAATTTGTTACAAGTGATAGTTAAGTGTGGAAAGGAGCTGTTAGAAAGGAGATTGCTCTAAAAATATGACCATAAATGAAGATAAATGAGGGAACATTATAATGAAAGGTAAACAACGACCATGGAGACTACCACGAGAAGGCATAATGGTGAGGTACTTTGGCGCATGGAATCACACTGAAGAGAAATTTGTAGACAGAGACGGTAGGAAGGCATTCTAGAAGGTTATAGCTGGGGTATGAAGATGTACTATGCAGATATTGTGAAAATGGTCAATTAATGAGAGGATTGTTGGTAGGTGAAGGAACAATAAATGCATTAAATTTTGGAAAATATATATAAGGATGTGATACGGGTTCATTTTTACCTTTGTGATCACAAGTAATTGAGCAAGCTAAGTGTGATTGAGTCGAGAAATTTTTTTTGAGGTGCGGGGCGTTGTGAAACCAGACATGGAGAGAAAACTATTGTGTGGAGAAGGCTTGCGTACCCATTGGTGAAGGGTTTAAGTGAAGTAGAAGTGTTGAGAAGGAGCTAGCGCATGTGGTTTCAAGCTAGGGCACATAAATTCAAGATAGGGTTTGAGTTTTCTTGTTACTGAGACAACAAAAAGGTGAGATGTTTTACGATGGCACCAAAGAAAGCACTACAAGCAGAAGGCACAAAAGGAAAGAAGAAGGAAGAAGATGAAGTTGAAATTGCTCCCAAAGTATTTTTCGAGATACAATACCGGAAGGAGTAATAGTCGACAAGAGTAGGATTCCCACATATGTAGATACAAGATAAGTGACTACAACCACCATACCTCAGATAACAAGGGAGAGTTAGATGCGTTGCTAAATAAGAAGACTAACAAGCACACGGTGGAGGATATTCTAGTGTATGATGATGCTAGGGAGAAATTACTAAAGCGGGAAGGAGTTTACCAGTTGAATTATCTCCCATATTTTGGCAAATATGAACCCTTATACCAATGGATGATGAGCAGAGTGCATGAGGACTTATTTCATTTCACCAGATGAAGGGTTAGGATCACATCGGCCTTGGTTTCGAACACTAACATAATTGAATGGCATAGGGGTAGACCTTATTAGTTATCCGAATGATAAAGTAGTGGTCATAGAAATAAGAAAGGAGTTGGGATATACCAAGGGTGCATGCGGAATGAACATTGATAAAATGAAGAAGTTTCCAGTGGTGTGGGCATTTGCACATCGCTAACCAAGTTGAATGACCAAGAAATATGGTCACGAGATAAACACCATGTGGCTTCACATTGCAAAGAAGATTTCTTAGGGAGTAGTATACAACCTAAAGCAGGCTATATTGTAGACACCATTATTGAGGAAGTGCACATAAGAGAAAATATAATTTTTGGTGCTATCCTCCTTTCTCTTGTGTTTTTAGAAATTGGAGTGCTTGATGGGCCAACGAACAAGATCTGGGAGTACCCCTTGGAAAATAGGTCCCTCATGGAGAGGTTTCAAAAGTATTTATATGAAGGATCAATGAGTGGGCCGTTTAACCAAAGGGAGGATATGTGTATGAATGACTTCGTGTGGTATTTGAGGAGTGGCACATTCCCAAGGAGCTACCTTCAATGGTGGGAAAGGCAATACAATTCGTGTTGTACCAACAATTTTGCATTGCATGGTTTTCTATGAGGAATGGGACATGGATCGCATAGTGCAAACTACCCTATGCCTTCACAGTGCACTACTTCTAGGCCTCAGTGCACTGATTTATTGATGCATGCCGTTTGAACTTCAATGCAGATAAGGTAGATTGTGACTACCACACCCTCAGGAAGACATATGTGTATCCAGGTTGGATTTCCTACATCGAGAGGCTCATCTCAGATGTCATAAGTATGAATCCAGTAAGCTTGGCTATTAGGGACAATGGAGCCACACTCGTATACCTTCAGCTTAAGCCTAAGTTGGAGAATAACAAGTATGTGGAGAATGAGTTTGTGCTCCCAAGGCCGCCTAAGGGAAAGCATACAATGGAGAACATGTCAGCTCCAAATCCTGCAATGACTATAGAGGTAGATGAGGAGGAAGAAGAACACAAAGATAGTGGTGGCTTAGATCATAGAATTTGTAGGCAACCCATAGATAGAGTAGAGACTAAGCATGTAGATAATCCATCATAGGCACGGGAAGGAGATGGGGAATTGGACATGGAAGAAGTCCATGAAGAGCATCTTTTTAAGAGGGTATTAAGAAGAACAAGAAATCAAGGCACGTGAAATCCACAGCTTGTAAGAATATCACCATGAATCTCCCCTTAGAAAGAGGCAACTGAGAAGAAGAGGAAAAATCTAAAGGTGAATGAGGAGGCAGATGAGTCTACCGAGAGTGTGCGTAGAACCCCAATGTAGCTAGAAGATAAGGAGGAGCCCAGAGATGAGGACATGAAGGGTGAAGAGGAAGGTACAAAGGAGGTAGAAGAATCGAGCATGAGCAAACCTCACGTGCATGACTGTACTCGGGACATCTAAAGGGAAAATCCAAACCTTGGAACTCAAAGTTTATAAGGGACCAAGAATAAGGAAAACAAGTGAAGAATACACTATTCGAGTATGGGCTATGCTGAGGACATAAGAAAAATCATCCGCACCTATTTTCAAAGCACAGTGGACCTGAAGGAGTTATATGCATGGGATCCGATGGAAGGAGACATGACCACTACACGTGCAAGGAAACAACTATCCTGGTCCATGTAGACTCACATGGATGAGCTAGATTTTGATGTATGTGAGGAGTCTTGTGTGTTAAGAAGAGTCAAGAAGGTACCTCAGAACAAACACATGAATATAAAGCCCACTCTCATGTCTGATGAGTAGGTGAGAAATTCCTTGGTTAAGGTATCTATAGAGGTGGTGTGGAGGAATATCGATAAGGTCAATATTAGAGTGCTACTTGAATATAATAAGGATTAAACTACGAAATAATGCATCTAAAAGGAGAGAAGGATCTAGAGAAGAAAAATAATGAGGCCTTCTTCAAAAGATGGCAAAATAAATTGGTGACTATGTCCCCGGAAGCAAGACCACATCTAGAGTCTAAGGTACCTGAAAAGTTTCCTTCAATTATACATTATGTGCACACATTAGTTAATTTGGTACTTGAGGATGGACCAATTTGAATACCAACGCCGAAGGATCCTAAAAAATAAGTAGAGAGAGACAAGGCCTCCGCGGTTAGAAATATTTCATCTTACGAGGTATTACTACAAACTTTACAAGATGACCTGAAGAAAGCATATCAAACTTTGAACATATGTGCAGCTCTAGAAGCAATGATCAAGATCAGAACTATAATAGAAGATAATGAAGTTCTAAAAGTAATGAAGGATGAGACTTTAGGGCGTGTAGAGAGATTGGCATTAGTAAAGAAAAAACGTGAAGCCCTTGTAGCAACACAAAACCCACATAAGCAAAGGTTGGATGAGATTGGGAAGCTCATAACACAAAATATGGATATTCTGGAAGAAAGAATGTCTACTATGGCTAATGTTGTTCTAGTAATGCAGAATGAAAAGGGAGAGATAACCCAAGATGAGTTGGAAGCTATCACCACAAACATTCCAAAGAAAATGAGAAACACACTGGATAAGCTGGAAAACATTGGAGGATGAGATCAAAACAAAATATCTAGAGTTGATCCTCCCAATTGAAGTAGAGGGTGCTGCAGAATAGAAGTCCATTCCTTGTAAAGTAATTCTTTACATTCTTTGTATTTTTATTCTATATTGTTTTGCAACATCAGAAGGAAAACCCATTTTCGGGGTAGAAATGTAGTTTATTGTGGGGTAATGTTGAGTGATAGAGGATGAAACTAAGGAGAAGGCACACGAAGATTCATGCACATGAATAATGTACATTTGAAGGCGCGGAAGGATAGGGAAGGAAATGTGTGCCAGCATAAGCTGATTTGGGACTTAGCTATTTTTCATGGTTACAGGATAATTTTAGAGATAACGTGTAGAGCAAACATTGGGATGGAGACTTGGGCGACACACAAATGATATTTTGGTATGAGTGTTTGATGAGTGCCATGCACAAGTTGAAGATACTAATAGGATTACTACTATCAGTTAACTGTAGGAGATCTATTATTAGCGCACTTACATGTGTGCCTATTATTGTAAAGGCACCTAGCTATTTTCAGCATGCGACTTATTTTGGGAGGTGGGTAAGCAAAGTGAAGGGAAAGTCCCCACCTCTATAACCATGTATTAGTTAGTGTAGTTAGAGAGAGACACTGTGTATGAGCTATTGTGGAGTTATGCTGCTAGATCTGATGCACACATAAGCTTATGATGCTATTTATTGTAAGAATCTTCTATATTTACTGTGTTTAATATAATGGAGTGCATTAGTTGGATAATGATGTTAAACATAAATGTAACTAGTTCTTGTATGGATAATCCTATCATTGCTATTATTTAATTCATGTTTCTTTAAGATCTAGATCTAGTTATGCTCGTGGAATGTTTATGCTATTTATGGATCTCGAATGAATTATATCTTCATCACGTTAACATCCTACACAAGAAATTATAAAGAGGGGCCAGTACCTTTGCTCGCTTTGGGTGAGCACTCACTTAGGTTGGGTGATGTTCTAACATGCCAGGTTATTTGTGGTAAATTCTAGGTTACATCGCCAACCTTACCGCCAAGTCTTGAGTGATAGATCATGGCAAGATAAGTAGGATTCCTTTCAGGTTTGTTAATAAGAGTTAAGTCTAGGTTTAGACCAAGTCCTAGTTAGTTAGGATAGGTTTAGACTTGGTCTTAGGTCATTAATGAGGTTTGAGTAGGTCATTGAGTGAGGTGGCTAGGTGAGGTGGTTAAGTGAGGATATTAATTAATTTAATTAAGATAATTAATTTAATTAACATGTGCACTAGGGGATATGCATAACTAGGATATGGTTAATTTAATTAATGAGGTTTAAAGGCAGTATGACCCAATTTTGGTGTCTACAATAACATTGACTTAACACAAGTGAATATATCGATAAATATCGTGACACATATTTGGATTAATGGCTTTTGTGACACCTAGAGCATATTTATAATGATCGTTTAGCCAAAAGAATCATTGTACATATATTTTTTCCATGGGAAACAATTTTTTGGAGTAAAATTAGGGCTACTTCGGTGAATTAAATATGAGGCACAATATTTCAGCTAGGGAATTGGCTTGTCGATTGATATGTTCTACACAATTGCTCCATATATTGATTTCTTTGTTCATCATAAACAATGAAACTAGGGCTACAAATCTTACTGACTTCATTTCCACAATAGAGTCACCACATTCCTCTTAGACATTGGAAGCGTATGCTAAAAGTATATTAATAATCGGTAGTTGTGCTTTTCGGTCCCCTACCATATTTCGATTACTAACTCGGTAGTTAAGCATGGCCGCCAGGTTGATCGACAAATATTCTCACCGACTTCTATAGTTTGGTAAAAGCTGAAAACCATGTAATTTGGATACATTATGTAAACAAAAACTCAAATGAAAGAACCAATAAACAAAAAAATTCAAATGAAAGAATAAATAAAAATTCATAAAAACTAGTTTTGAAGTAATTGCATTGTAAACAAATGAATAGTTTAATAGTTTTGATCCATTGTGCACACATTTTGTAGTTCATGGTGTGATTGCATTGGTGACCACATTAGTTGATAATTATCAGGCATTACATTTTTAATGCATTGACAATAGATAATATAAAATAGGACAAAATTCAAATCGAAAGGATTATATTGAATTTACCATTATATTCGAGATTCATATAAAATTTCTGTGAAAACAGGAGAAGATGATGATCAAATGTTAGCATTTGATGGTGGAAGCCACAGAACGAGCCCACATTACAAGGCGAATTTTCATATACTCTCCTCTTTCTCCATTTGGAGATTGAAACAAGTTTTATTGTTGTTGCTCCCTCTTATTATCCTTCTGATCATAGGTCGTTATAATTAGATGTTTGAGCCTAGGAAGGAAATTCATTATTTGAGGACTCAATTTCTTGTTTCCAAACATGAACTTGAGTTTAGTGAAACCTTTTAACTCTTGAAATTCCATTTTTGTTCTTCCTCAAGTATCACATTCCATTTTGTTTGATATTGTTGTTATGGGAGAGGAAGAGGAGACAAACAATTAAGAATATAAAGAGATTTTGAAGTTCCCTAGGTAGAATAATTACATATATGTAAAAATAAATATAAAACTATTAAGGAGATGATGACGATGATTAAATAGTATTTACAAAGAAATTTAACTTTAGGAATGCCTATCGCCAATTTTTAAAAATTGTAAATCATATTTGAAAATTTATTAAAACTTACCAATTCCTTATCCCTTTTCACATTCACAATAACTACAAGGCCCTTATCTCTTGACCACATATTATGGTAGGCTTGTGCTTTTGCATTTAAATTCTCAATTCTATTCAACATTATATCTAACACATCATCATTGTAAGCATTTGTAAAAGATACAGTACTAGATATAGCCTGATTCAAAACAAAATATCAAGCTTTCGTTGGTTCGCTTTTGAACCAAAGAATACAATAAATGTCTTTGGGAGTGGTTGTTAAATTGGGAATTTATTTATTTAATTAAAACGTTAGCCCTAAAATCCAAAATATTAATTGTTCAATATCCTTTGTTAAAATATCATTAACAATGGCTAGAAAATTGTCATCCAAAAGACTATCAAGTGAAAATTTGATTTTTCATCATCATTTAATGCAGTTTCTCTTGAAGAAGGCGTGTTTGATATTTGTTTTCTTGCTAGAGAAGGCTGCCTTATCCCATGAATCATATTTTGTAGATACATACTCGAGGTAAAAAGATATATCTTGATCTTGTGTTTCATCAAATTCATATACAATTCTTGTTGGACTAACACGAGCCTGGTGATATAAACCTGCGCTACTAGAGGTTGCTGTAATAAAGGAATGTAAACAAGTTATAAATGTTTAATGTATATTTATATGAAATTATATATACTTTAAAACATATTGAAATATATAAATAATAAATACCTACAATTAGTTACATGGTGGATGTGAATTAGATGCGGAGCGTAGGAAATCATCATCAGTTTCACTTGATAAGTGCTTATTTGTGAAGTGGTGTCCTCGGTCTCGCTAATTGTCTAAAATAAGTAATCTTGAATCTTTGGAATCGGTGGGAAATTTCCTCTTATAGAAGCCTCTCTTTGGGTTGCAGCTGCAACAACTATCCCCTGTTATAATTCAACAGTGAACAAACTATTAATCCCAAATATAATATATAAAATATTAAGAAAATTAATGATAATTATTAAAAAACAAATAATCATAAATTTAGGACTCACCTCCTGTTGTTCAATTGTTAAAGACATAGTTATTAGCTTTATGTGGAGTGTGGTAGGAGAAGGGGTGCTGCATAAATTGTATAGAGATTCATAATATAATGCAAGAATAAAATTTGTGGAATTAATAGTAATAATTTCATTCACATTAATGTTACTTAGGTCAATTCTTATCCTGGAGGATAAAAAAGTACACCAATCATATTTTTTGTCCACTAATGGCTTCGCACAATATAACATAAGGTCTATTATGAAATATACGTATATCAACCCTGTAATATAATTCTATTTTGGAAAAATTGAACCATAACTACCAAAAACGGGTTACTAAAGTCTAAAATACTTGAGAGGAATTCCCCTTTTGAAGGATTTGAGGCGATCAGTAAATGTAAGGAGACATAAAATTGATAAATATTTAATAAAACACAAAATCAAAATTCATAAAAAAAATGATGTAAATAGTAATATGATTATTAAAAACTTACCAGTAGTTGCATCAATAGATAATTTGAAGTGAGACTCCAAATACTTGACATATTCATATGTTAAAATAGCCTTCATTGTGACAAGATCCACATATTTGTGTGGTAGTATTACAAATGCTTAATGTCTTTAGGGGACGTTCCAAAGGATAATGTGTGTGATGGGAGTTGAATATGAAAAGTATAAGAGGAACTGTTATAGTTGGTTAGAAGGTTGTTGAGTGTTTTTGTGTTTTTGGAAATTGGGGCATATAAACTAGCCCTGTGAAACTTGTGGCTTCAATCCATTGTGAAAATGAATTAGGATCTGATAGAAGGGTGTAGAGTTGTGGAAAGACAAGGCTCTTAAATGAAAACTTACGGATTTTAATTGGTGGGCTCGTGGGTTGTTTGGAGATGACCTTCCTTCTTGGCATTTTTGTAATAAATGGAATAGACCTTCCTTCCTATTTAGATAAGACCTTCCTTTTTGGGCTCAAGGATTGGTTTTGGTCGACAATTGAGGCTATTTTATCATCTACTATATGCTCTTATAGTCTAGATAAGCATTATGTAAACTGAAAATGAGTAGATTTGTTATATACATATAAGAATTTTTGGAGGGTGTTACCATAAACTAGCATACAAAAATGCTACTAACCAGTAGTATTCTCCATGCTACTGGTTGGTAGCATTCTACATGCTACCGATCGATATCATTCTCTATGACACCAATTGACATCATTCTACTTGATACAGATTGATAAAGCATGGAGAATGCTACTACCTAGTAGCAGGAGAATGCTACTGGGACAATAGATTTCTCTATACTAGTGGCCAATAACATTCTCCCTAATACCATCCAATATTAGCATTCTCCATTCTACTAGCCAAGAACATACTCCTTATTACCAACCAATAACATATAGAATGCTACCAAATGCTACAATGTAGAATGATACCATCCCATAGTATGAAAAATGCTATTAGTCGATAATATGTAGAATTATCTTGCTATGGCAACGACAAACTTCCCTAAATATTGTAAAAATTCACCATCCCCACGATTTTTTTCCTGTGATTCACCATAATTTCGAAATTGGTTTTTCAAAATTCACCAAATAGTTTCTACAATTTTTTTGGAGGGACCCTTAAAATTTACCTTGTTACCATCATTTCTTATTTTGGTGATGTTTTATGGATGTTATTGAGATGAGATTTAGATGGATTATATCTTAGTATACTATGGATGTATGATGTTTGGACATTTAAATCATCATGGATAATAATTGATTATTTAATTTGGATGATTTAGCTCAGTAATTGATTTTATTATTTGGATGTTTGTGCTATCATTTCACTTAATTTATTGTAATGAGAAAGTATGATGTGTGAGTTGAGTGTACGGGTTATAGGTTCACCACATGAGAACGTGGGACTCGGGGTTTACATCACCAATATTATACAATTGGATATTTGGGCCAATTTTTCACCTTTTGTTTGATCAATTTTACCTTTCTTGTCTTTGGATGTGGATGGAAATGAGAAAACCATAATCCTCATGCATATTTCATCATTTGATTCAAACGCGCTTGGCTTGTTGCCTCCTTAGATTCATTTTGGTATTAATTATTATAATCTCATTTTTAAATCCATCTAATGGGTTTAATGGCTCCAACTTGTATTAAAGATTATTTAATTAGTGTAATATTATTTAAGGAGGTATGGGTCCACCTAATCATGAAATAGGTGGGCCCCACCACCTCTTAAAGTGTGCCACTTTTCCCAAACCCGAATTTAGGCTAAAAGTGGAATTTGTAAGAGGTGATTTACTTATTGGGGGTCTCATTTACACTAAAATGGGCCCCTTGGAACCTAACTTTCAAAAGATGCTTTCCCTCCCATTTGATCCTCTTTTGTCCACATATTCATTAATGATCTTGTTTTGTGAGCCACTTTGAAATTTGGAGAGGATTTTATTTTGTTAAATTTTAATTTTGAGAGATTTCCTCCATTAAGACTCTTGTCTTATGCATGATAGGGACTTGGGGTGTCTTAGTTTTAAGAAGGATATGGGTGACACATGTCACCCTCCCATTGGTTTTAATATTTTAGTTCCTCCATTTTGGAGGGGGTTTGGAATTCTTGGCTCACTTATTGGCACTTGGAGTTTGGAGAGCTCGAGAGGAACAAGGATCTTAGAAGAATTTGTTTGCATTTTTAGTTATATTTCTTTGGCTTATGAGGTAGGCCTCACACTTCTTGGTATTGTTTTATGTTGTCAACTAAATTTATGGTTTGGTTTTCTTGTCTTCGATTTAGGATTACACTTAGTGTTGATTTGAGTGTTGTGTTGATCTTGTTTTTCTTATTTCCCCCATCCATCTCCATTGGGAATGAATTTTGGATTTTTGGGAAGAGATAAGAACCCCTATTAAGAATAATGGATCTTCTTGGTTTTTTTTTGGGTAATGGAAGAGACAAGTAGTGAGGTTCTTGATATTTTCTAACAAAGTGATGCGTTTAATTGGAATTGAAAATTTGATCAAATGTGAAAATTTTCCCTCTTCCTCGTCATGAGAAGTTGAAAATTATTTTTGGTGTTGGTTTATGGTATGGTTTTTGTTGGTGTGTATGAAAATCCATCCTTTTGTCCCCTTCCTTGTGCATATTTTAGGCATGCAACCTCTCTCTCTCCCATGTGCTTAGAGGGAGGCTATCATATCCTCCACTTATGGAGATGCAATGCAATGATCTCAATTGGACGAGTAGAAAACCAAGCCACCTCTCTTTTGTTTGAAGACTTTCTATTTGATGTAGGATCATAAATTTTGGGGCATTACTTGAAGTGTATATTGTCTAGAGAAGGGATGAATTAATTGAAAATTTGGCATGTTGTTCTATTTTAGGGAGGATTTTCCTCTTGAATTTTAGAGAGTTAAGTTTTCTTATAAAGTGTATGATGATAAGTATTGTGGGAAGGGTTGTATTAGTCTTGTAAACCCCATGGTTATATCTTTATCTCACCTTGTTTGAAAAGGAAGAAATTATGTGTATGTAAAAGAAAAAGGGAATTATTTTATTTACTTCTCTTATAATCTTGTGTTGAAATGGATTAAACTTGTAAGATTTTGTGACGTGAGGTTATCCTTCTATCTAGGTTCTTCATGTGTTTTGTCTTGAGATAAAACTCTTGAACTTGCATAAATATCTTCCATTTGTAATCAAATTGAATAATAGCTATTATGTATCTAACTTACCATTTCTAATTTGTATATCTAGCTTGGGGAATGAAGAAAATAATTACGAGGCTCTTGTTGTTTGGAAATTCCACAATGAAATATGATATGTAATCTTACTTTTGAATGAGAGAATTTGTATATTGTGTCAATGTGAAAGAACTTGAAATTATAGTTGTTTTACAAAGGAAATCTTGTTGTTAGAGGATAAACATCATTTCTAGTTGAGCCTTGAGCTTATTGGAATACTTACCAAAATTTTAATTGACTATTAAAATGATTAATAAATGCTAATGTCAAAATTTCCAAACTCGAAATCGCATATAGTTAGTTTGTTGCAAAAAAAAGAGAAAATATTTGGTATAAATTTCTAAGTTGAGATATAGGCTATCAATTTACCCATTATTTAACCACTCATTGGTTTTCTATAAGAAATTTCATCTCCTTTTCAAGATAGAATTTGAGAGCTTCTTTTTAAATGTATAGTTATATTTTTATTGATTTCCATATACATCATAGAGGTTTTTATATATGAAATTGATTTTTAAAAATAATGGGCTGTTAGAATATTTTTATTCCTACTTCCTTACACCTACATTAAAATAATTTTTAGTATATATATATATATATATATATATATATATATATATATATATATATATATTATGTTGTGTTTTATATAGAGTAAAATTTATAAAAAGGGGTCAAAACAAGGGTGCCACGACCCCCAATCTCCATTGTATTGACATTAGGGCTTGACCTAATTTTTCATAGATACCCATTTGTAAAAGAACATGTGTGACCTCAATAGAACAAGGTGTTGGTGCAGGTTTTGGCCTACTCTACTAGGAAATCCAACTATTAATGCATCCCACACACACACACACCCACACACACACACACACACACACATACACACACACACACACACGTATTTGTGTATATGCCTACACACTTCACCTAGCGGCTATATATCTTCATGTATATACATATGCATGTAGATTTATCACCTATATAAAGGATAGACATATACATATGCAAAGTTTTCCCTTGTTAAACCATAATAGGGAGGAAAAATAAATAAATGAACAAATAAATAAATATAGGAAAATAAATGGATGGATATCCTTTGATATTCTCCCATAGAATCCATAGAAACCCCACAGTAAACCTGCAAATACTAACAAACAAAGGAGAAATGAAAATGAGATAATAATAAAATACCATTAAGTTATCTAGGTTTTCTTACTCCATCTTAGGATCAATGGAATATGATCATTTGATCTTAAGGCTCATATTGACTCTTGTAGGGTCCACATGGAAATTAGTCTCCATTTTGAATTTTATATGGTTAGTGGGGTTATCCCCTCTCCTTTGTTTTAATATGGTTGAATTGAATTATTTAGACTTAATTTCAAATGGTTTTGTTGGTGTTAGAGTTTCTATAGACTTATAAGTGGTTATTAGAGTGATTGCCCTAATTATTAAATTGTTAGATAGGTAGAAATATTTTAAACCTCATGATAATTTTACAAAGGAGAATTAATACCTAAATGCCCTAGTTAATCTAGTGGGGATAAATATAAACTTACTTTTGTACTTAAATAACCCCTTGGTGGGGTGTAGTAATAATATTTTACAGAATCCTTTTCATTTTATGTCAAGAGTCATGAATACTACTTGGGGGATATGTTATTAACCTTTTCATAATAAGGGGTAAATATAAAGCAAAAACATTTTAACGTTAATCTTAACCATACTTCTTATGGTGGTTGACTTGGTAAACCCTTGGAAAGAATTAATAAGTATGAATAATTTCTACCGTAGTGGATATTTATCCTCAATCTCGCCTAGAGAGGGTTATCGTTGAAATGAGTTAATTTCCCTCTTTATTAGATTGAACCCTCAATGGGAATGTTTTTTTTTCTCAAGAATTTAAATTTGCCTTAAGTATTTGGCTAATGATGAGAATGTAAATGCTACATATCAATGAAATTAAAACTCCAATAAAGGACTAACATCTTTCAAACGAGTTATATCCCTTACCTTGTGATTGACCCTATCTAAACCCATGATGGAGCTCTAAGCACAAATCAAAACAACATTAGAATAAATTTTTGTAAAGTATGAAGTATATTTTTTGGGAAAGTTAGAAGTTGCAAGATAACTAATTAATGATTATATATCCTCACAAATGTTATTCAATCTAGATTTACACAAAAACAATTTCCCCAAATTTTATGGGGTTATCGGGAAGATTAATTGTATGTTTTTAGGTTGACAAATTATGGGAATGAAATTTCCTCTAAATTTTTCTCCACTTCCTCCAATTCCACCACTACCTATTTGATCAAAATGATCACATATATAGAGGCTTATGTTTTTATCCTCTTCTCCAAGTTTTTGGCCTTGTTAACTTCGCCACTTTCTGTTTGATTTCTATTTTCCTAAGGATGCCTCTAACTTTTGTATTTTATTATTCAAATTATCTCTCTCTCTCTCTCTCTCTCTCTCTCTCTCTCTCTCTCTCTCTTTCTTTAGAAATGATGTGTATACCACATCATTTCTCATTTTTGATACATTTGTCTTGTCAAAATCTTTCATTTTGATAAAATCCAATGAAAGGGTTAACAATCAATGAAAACCATTTGATACTCTAGTTTTTTAACTTTGGGAACAACATATATGTACTCCATGGTATCAGTATATATCTTATATGTAGGAAATACCCTAGTGGTTGTAAGATTCAAAGTTTTAGTCTCTAGTTACAACATTTGTTTCTTTTTTCTTTTAATGAAGAAGGAAAAATTGCTATTTTGTAGTTGACCCTATTAGACTACCACTAGGAGGGGTGCCACTTCTGTTGCAAACAATTCCTTTAAGGTGAAGATACCATGCAAAATATTACTTGTATATATCATTATATCTCACCTCTTCTCGGGGCCTTGTTGGGATGTAGTACCTATCTCTATCGACCTATTTTTAATACTATGTCTTACCTTGTGTTACTTATTGACCACTACTACATCTACCACCACCACTAATAGCTAAAAATTCAATTAAATATCCTCGCCCACTTGAATATTTAACCTATAGCTTATACATAAGATTTGAAGCCAAAAATGTGAATTGGACTACTAATTATTGTATGAAGAGGGTATTTTTCTTAGCTCTAATGCCTAGCGTATCCATAGATTATCTAGGCTAAATATCCAAATGCCTTCCAAATTCCTTGTCCTTTTGAAAACAAACCACTAACCTCATAACCCATTTTTGGGCTATAACTACCCCTATACCATATGTTTTTTTACGCTTTTAGTCGGACTGTAGGTTTTTATGAGTAATCTCAATTGTAAGGGAAATAGTTCTTCCTTAGTTTCATCATCAAATTCATCACTTCTTTGCTCAAAGGATGATATGTATTACACAACCTACAAAACTCTAGATATTCATAAATATCCTACAATTTTGAAGTAGCTTTCATATTACATTGGTCCTTCCTCATAGACCAAAATACAATTTTTTTGACCTTATACCAATGCATTCACAAGTTACTTTAGAGCTTGTGGTATGCATTTATAAGATGTATTAGCAGATTTTGTATAAAATTATCACATCTTAAGCTCTTACTTGTCATACTTGTCTCCATCTCTTTCTATGGATGCAATCCTAAACTTTTTGTTGGAAAATCTTTAAAAATAATTCCTTTCTCAACAATAATTTATTCTATTATGTTTTTCAACTCATCCTAAAAGTCCTTGTTTTTTAATATTTCGAGTATGGATTTAATTTTATGTTGAATTTTACTCACAGGGATCTTGTTCACCACTACCCTTGATTTAATCACCTCGCATGGGTCATACAACAAGGAGAGTCAATGTCAAGGTTTAAAATTAAAAAAATTTCATGTGCTTTAAAGAATGCTTTCTCTGGAATGCGAAACCTCCACATTAAAAAGGTAAGGAAGGAAATATTCTCTTATTTTGTTGATTAACAAAATAGAGTTGATTTGTGTTTTCCATTTGCTATACATATTCGAAGGAAAACACCTTCTTTGACACATGTACTAAAAGTTTATGGGGATTTACTCTTGACCCTTAAAATATTAGCATTATATATTCCACCATGAAGTACACGCCATCCAATTTTATTTTGATCCCACTTGAATGCAATCTCTATAAGATAAGAAATCTAAGCATTGGAGTTTTTGTAATTATATGATAAAGTGGAGCCAAAAATAACCCATAAAATGATTGTAGTTCCTTTTATGATCATG
Source organism: Taxus wallichiana var. yunnanensis (assembly GCA_018340775.1). NCBI lineage: Eukaryota > Viridiplantae > Streptophyta > Pinopsida > Cupressales > Taxaceae > Taxus > Taxus wallichiana. The sequence continues at coordinate 876,625,874 of CM031239.1, read as the reverse complement.
CATCCTTATCTTATGGGTCCACTCAGTTAATAGAACCACCACTTTTGTCCCCTAAACATCAAATTAGGGCTGAATTTGAAGCTTTTTGGCCTTAAACCATTCACTAAACCACCATAGAAATAAATAAAACAAGTATGTTGCGAACTTAAAATTCTTAGTTTTGGAACTTGCTTTGATTATTAAAAATTGTTTATGTATGGATTTTGTAAAGTGCTCAACAAATTTTTATGAAATAAGATGGTTACTATAATGGATATTATATACCATTTCAAGGAGGGTTCCATCCACTTGCTCATCACTATCTAATCCAAGGAAAAATGCTAGCATAAAAATGGTATCCTTAAACTATGATTTAAAGATCCCCATTGGATAAGGAGGTTTATCTTTGGATAAATTAACATCGAATGTTTTTTTTTTTTTTTGTAAAAACACTACTTTGACGGGTATCATGGTAATCATTATCAATTTATTATACATTAATGTGGATGGTTATTAATTGCTCATGTGTAAAACTCAACACACCACCAAGATTTTGATAAGTAATGGACAAGATTTCCTCTTTAGTGCCATTACCTTTCATAACAATAGTTTTTATTCATTGTAATTTCAGGTATAACCTGATAAATTATGGGTAGGGAAAACCTCATGTAGCATCATGCATTCCGATCCAACTACCCATGTTACTGAGTAAATTTTTTTGATTAGTAACCCTAGTATTATTCAATTTTTTCTGAGATATCTATCTAAGCCACGAGGTTATTTTACCATTCATCACATGATCATAAATATTATGGTATTCATCAAGTAAAACACGGGGTTATAAGTAGTTTTGTGTAAGGGTTTTTATTTTGGCTAATTTGGTGGTAGAAAATTTTGTAAACCCTCAACCTATAAACTCCAATATTCAAAAATTATAAATTAATGGTTGATACAACAAATCTTATAAAAATATGTAGGATAATAGGATATCCCTTAAGACTTACCTGTAAAATTTTAATATAATGACTCTACCATGAAAAATAAATTTTATTTGGCCTTGGTGTGGTATAATTTTCAAAATACAATGGAAAAGTTATAAAAATTCAAATTTTACACTTATAGTCTTGCTTGCAAATGGAATTATTATCCAAAATTACACCAAATGTAATTTTGAACAACACATCAAAAGGACTTAACCATTTTTTTCTCTAGAAAATCCACGGGAAACTAATTGAGTCTACCATAGAATACATAAAATTAGTGTTTCACGGGCTCTCCTAACCCACGAAACAAATTAATGATAAATGCCGAGACTTAGGGTGAAATTGATAAAATCTAGTGTTGCGCGGGATCTTCTCAACATTTACAATAGTAAGGAAAATAGTATCCACAAGTGAAGTCAGAAAGAGAACGGAAAAATTACATATCCATGGAGGCATTGAAGAAATTGGATAAGTTCAAAAGTTGTAGAACACTAAATTTGTGTTCTATGGGTTCACTAAGTTATAACGTTACACGGGTTTTCCAAAACCCATGAAATGAAGGAAAACAACCATAGGGGAAAAAGATGCGGGTCAAAGAGTTAGATCCTCGCGGTTGGTATGAAGCATTTCCACTCATAAAAGAAAGTAAGGGGAAAGTTATGAAAGTCTGCGTAAGATGAAAATTTGAAATACCACGGAAAACGTTACGCTAGATGAATCCATTGATTTAAGGAGATAGATGGATTCCTAAAATGATCAATATATTGATATGGGGTAATATCTCCCATTTCAAGTTTCTCTATAGGAATTTCTCTCGATCTTTTCCTTCTTGTGAAGCTCCACATGGTTGAAACGTCAATTCCCTCATCTTTTGAAATTTTTTTCTTAGATGATATTTCTAAATGAGATGACGCGGTGGCGTATTAGGTTCCCTATGATAAGAAGTGAGGGACACTTTATTATAAGAATATAGGTTTTTTCCAATATCAATAATATAATCCCTTATTTGTTTGAACCATTCTTTTGACATCTTGATTACTATCATGGTTCTCTCCTTGGTGTCACGAGACTCTCAAATATTCCATAGAGTGTGAGGATAATGATATGATTGCATTGCTTGATACTCGGGTCAAATAGGTCATATCCATCACCAATCACTCCCTTAACAAACCATTCAAGTTTGAAATCTCTCTGTAGACACAAAAATTGGGGTCATACTCCCCTTAAACCCTGTTAATTAAATTAACAATATCCTACCTATTCATATCCTCTAGTGCACATGTTAATAACATTAATTATATTAATTTAATTAATTAATATCCTCACTTAACCACCTCACCTAGCCACCTCACTCAATGACCCACTCAAACCTCATTAATTACCTAATACCGAGTCTAAACCTATTCTAACCGGCTAGGACTTAGTCTAAACCTAGACTTAACTCCTATTAAAAAACCTAAAAAGATTCCTACTTATCTTGCCATGATCTATCACTCATGACTCGACATAAGGTTATAGATCATGCCAAAAATAGCAACAACGGCTATTTTTGGCCAACCTAGATATTCCCACCTCGCTCAACTCGATTATATCTCAAACGATGCGGTCACTAAACCATGGTTGGTTAGGTTAAATATGTTTCAAAAGCCTTGGCCCAAGTTGGTCACTTGATTTAGGATCTCATTCTTCCAAAGACTTGGAGCACTTGAATTTATTTAGCAATCAGGAAAAAGAAGAAACACGGGAGCACTACCAACATCAATCACTATTCATCATCCTCTCTACAATCACATATTCACAACAGAGAGGCACATAGGTCGAACTATTGCGAAGCGAATACAACAACTCTTCTCTCTAGATATCTACTATCACCATCTTCATCACCTACATTCTCCAATCTACTTTCCAATAAGTATTTAACATCTCTACATTGAATCTCTAGTTTCCTTGTGTAGATTTATTTATTCATCTTTGTAGTCTATTTATCTCCACACCCATATACTTCCTTCCTTCCATCAACCCATCACCTGATCATACCCATAATTTTCACCCATTTTCACCCTCTCCTAATCATCTCTAAGTCTTTAGAACCATTTTACGACCCCACTCTCACCATTTCCAACCTTTGTGTAATCACAAGGAGTCTAAAAAACCAATTCTAAGAAATTTCTACTAATTTCCCCTACTGACACCGGTTAGCCAACCAACGTCATTCACTCTTCTTACCTAGCATTGATCGGTCAGTAGAAACCGCCATTCGTGTGTTGTGTCAATATAGCTCAGACCAACAAGCTAATATCCACTTCCTAATAGCATAGAACCATGTATAATCCTTACTAAAACTTACCTAGAGCTGTACTAGACTTGCAGCTCAACACCATCCAATCAACCTTCCCGTTTTGACCTCAAATAACCTTTTGCATGATTTTTTTATGAGATACCTTAACCGTTTCAATTCCAATATGATCTTTACTTCATGTATGATTTAATTAGCATTAACATTGTTATATAAAAGTGGATTGACATCTTGTTCAGGAAGTATCACGCTTTCGGATCTAGCTTTCGCTAGACAATCCACTTATTGTTTTGTTTAACTCTATTTACTGGTATTGTTTTGTATCTATAGGTAGTTCCTCCTATCTAAAATGGATCTCTCACATCCATTCTAATCCAAAAGTCATCTACGTGTGCATTCAACCTTTAACTTGAGAAATTAAAACATGTATTCCTCCTTGGCCTTCTACCCTCATCTATTTCATTAATCTACTAAGAATCCGGTGAAAATTTTTGGCATGCCTGGAGGGACCCATTAGGAGTTCCTTTGTATTTGTTCATTCCTAGGCAAAAATTGTGTGTTTATTTCCCTTCAAAAAGTATTCACATTAATTTTATTCTCTGGAATCTTCTCCTTCTTTCTAGTGACTAAAATAAATTGTACTTTTGGGGCTTTAAAAAGAACACATCTTCATTTTAACTGTATTGTATTAGTGAAAGAGAATTCCTCTTCCTCTTCTCCATTTGCTACATCAAATGTAATTGTGGATTTGGGCTTAAAACATTTGCATTTCATTTTGGTTTTGTTGCATTATAGATCACATTAATTTGAGGGAAACCTATATGCTAGAAGTCATGCCTAGCTGATGGTTGACTAATTTAATCGTAGTTCACTTGCACACTCTCTCTATACCAAACCACTTAAATAATTTACACATCTTCTTAAACATCCTCCTACCTGGAAGAAGTTGTCAATGATCACACGATCAGAGGATTGATAGTGGACGCCCAACTAGTTTCTCTGTCTAGTCATTATCTTAGAGAAAGGACCGCCCCACCAAAACTTTACCTGAAACCATCCTTAGATCTTGGCTTTCATAAGAAACCTTCTATCAAACCAAAAACTTTGTTCTATTCACAAGTTAGTCTAAAATAACATAAGCTAAAACATAAAATTCACCCATAGGATTTCGTGTTTCTTAGTTTTTGCTTGAATTGTGTTTTGAGTTGTGAGGTCATTTTCTCCATTTTATTTCTTCCTTTCATGCTCCACAATCATAGTTGGTGTATTATGATAGTTTCTAAGTGTGTCAAGATTCATCATTACCATACTCAGGTTTCTGGGTTGGTATTTTATCTAATCTAAGTCACTAAATCCCATTTTTTCTCATCTTTTCAAATTTCACAGTGACTGTGTCGGTCCAGTGACCATCACCGGTTTACATTTGACCATCATTGATTTACCTAACCATTGTCGGTTTCCTATTTTTTGGGTTATTTCACCAAAACAACACTCATCAATTTTTTGTTCTTTCTGGGACTTCTTAGATACATCATCATACCTCTGGATCTTTTTAAAATCACTATAAAATCTAGTTTTGTCTCATTTTCATCAGTTATTACCCCATTTGTAAAATTGTTGATTTCATATAGTAACTAGTATCAATCACTTTGCTTGTCATTGGTTCCTGTGTTTTAAATTTTTAATTAGAACAACATCAGTTTTCACCTTTTGGAACTATTTTTCTCCATTTCTTATGTTTTTCTATGTCATTTATAGAGAACAAATTACTAAGCCTTAGCCAATTCACATGGTTTTAACTTGTAGTCAATCCAATGCCCTTGTATTTCACACACACCTTCAGCTGCTCTTGCCTAGCCCATCGCCACCTTCCATCCTGTCACCTATAGATCCCACTCACCTATTATCATCGAGAATCGGTGACGAGGAGTTCACAAGACTCCTTAACCATAACCCCCTACCTTAAAACATTATCTTTCCCATTCATTTACTCAGGATTAATTAACACAACTGGTATATGACATGCATGTGTCTATCCCCTGCTCTCGCCCCCACTTCGCGTTAGCTAAGTACTAACTCGGTCTTACCTTCTTCCACCTTACTACTGACAGTATCCCAACTTGACCTCACATCATCAATATATGTGGCACCTACACCATCGGTTGCAATTTTGATGTCAGTTGCTCCCATGGTGTCAACCATTCCTTCATTAGCCACCTTAAGCATATTCCTGTTTACACCCACCACCTCATATATACATATTACATCACAGCCACCCATGGTGTCAGAAAATCATACTCCATTCCAAAACATCATCCTCTCCATCTCACATTCTTTACCTCCAATCACTACAAGAATCGCTACATCCACCCCACCTACTTACACATATCACCAAAAACCACCTATCTCATCTATCACCTATTCGAGATATTTTCTGCCTACATCTATTCCCCTTTTAAGTTCTCGTACTCAACACCTTGTATATCTTTGGGATCTTGTCCACATCCTACATTCACCATCCACCCCCTTATACTACAAGGGGTTCCCATTCATCACAACCTACCAACGACCTTATTAAAATGATGATGGAGAAGATGCAAACCTTATAAGCATCGGTTTCTAGCTTTTGCAACACTTTGACATACAAAAAAATATATAATGAGCCTATTCATCCATCTATTCCCATTCATCCATACCCTACACATTTGTAAATGCCCAAATTTAATCGGTTCTACAAAAAAGAGGACCCGCAAAAACACTTGCGGTCTTTCAAACATGGGTGATATTTAATTGCTCATGACAATGATGTACTCTTGCAAACATTCCTAATATCCTTAACATGACCTGCATTGGATTGGTATAGTGGTTTACCTTGACATTCAATTTATTCATTTAACCAAGTGGCTCACGCCTTCCTAGACCATTTTTCAATCAATATCGTCAAGAAGGTCACCATGATTGACTTATACTCAACACGACAATATGATGAAGAGTTTATCATGATTTTTTCACTTGTTTACGAGCCTCATGAACCAACTTACCTTCCAGACTACCTCAAACCAATCTTATAGAGTTGTTCACTAGGGCTTGTGCTAGGCACATCTCACCAACTCTCCAAGTCCAAACCTTCTGTACCTTTGATGAAGCATTCACCATGGCTAGAAAGCTTGAAATCGTGCCATAGAAGAGAAGAAAATTCAATTGTGTAACAAAAATGTTGCATTCAAGTCAAATGAGGCCTCTTTATCTTCCAAACCCAAAAACAATTATTCCAAAGCCAAAGGATCTGCCAATGTGGTAGTTCTAAAAGCTGGTCCATCTCACCCATCTAATCAATCGAAACCTTCTTCCAACCTTTCTCCTATTCAAGCTTTCCAGTTTAGGTGAGAGAAATGAAAGTACACTCCCATAGGAGAGCCCTATTCATCAGTTTTAGTAAAAATTCTAAAAGTTGGAGAAATTTCTCTTCCACCCATCAAACTACATACTAGTTTTGACCCCGCTCGTCCTATGCCTGCATGGTACAAGGAACATGATTACTGTAACTACCATATTGTTAAATGTCATAGTGATGGTATTTGTATAGCCTTCAAAAAAATTGTATAGGAAATGTTAGACAATTGAGATCTTGTCTTAGACAACCCGAACGCACAGCTAATCAGAACTTACATATCTTCAAGAAGCCATTTCCTAATCACACCCCATTATCTAACCAAATTGGCAAATCTGTGACTAATGATAGTAATATCCATGAAGTTCATGTTGTTTTCAAAGTCGTACCAGCCCTTTTGTAATTTCCTTCAATCCCCTCCATCGAGGAAATCTAAAATAGTACCACCTACCAAACCGGTGGTAAAACCCATTTCACATCCAATTCGCACCTCCCGTGATCCCTCTCCCACCAAAATCAATCATACCTCCATCTTGACCCACACTTAACTCCCATTGTGATCCATTGGTAGGGTCTTACACCAACATATTAGAAAACCTTTTAGAGACCACTATCATCACATTGCCATAACTTAGACCTTCGACCCACTCAAATCTAAACAAACCGGGTTTGATGATACAATTTTTTTGCCTATGATCATGTGCCGAGCATGATGTAGAAAAATGTAAGGCTCTAAAGAACATTCTACTATAATTATGTCCTCCTCAAGAAAACTTTGATGATGATGATCTTTTAAACAAGGACCTTGTTCCCCCTTTACCTATCACCACACACCCTCATCCCTTACTAATCAAGTTACCTTCATATCCACCTCCATAACCCATTTATCCTCTTCCAAAATTTGAGATCAACATGGTCTCGCATAAGAGAGTTAGCCAAACCTCCACCTAAATTCCAATGCACTGCTTTCTTTGCACAACACTAGTATATTCCCTCATCATTATATTTCCCATCTTGTTGCTACACTTATCATGACTCAGCTGCTCCCTCACCCCATATTAATATGGTTAGCATTCTACTCATGCCCAAAAAGACAAAGGAAAGGAGAAAGCAACTAGCCCATCTGCCAATCATGTGCCCAATATACCATCTACACCCACACTAAGAATTACCATTCGGGGACCCACATACCCTATTTCTGACGGGGTCTCCCATCGTATAATGATCAAACAATGCACCAATATCCTCTCAAAATGTCATTATACGACCTTGTCCAAACCTCTGAGTCTCACCGATAGGCCTTTATGGAGGTTCTATAATCTATTGAGGTTTTACCTAATGACCGAAACCTTGTGGAATCCATGATCACTCCTCACCATGTAAGCATCTCTCACCACTTCATCACCTCCTCTCGCACCCACTACTACCCATCAAGTAAAGAGACTCTCAATTTCTCTAATGATGAGATTATACCTCTCCAATCAGATGATCCTGATCCCACCCTATTCATCTCCATCTACATTGATAATATATGCATTTGACATGTTATGATTGATGATGGTGCCAACATCAATATTATATATTCCCATGTGTACAACCCAATGTGCATCCATGCGAATTGTATGCATAATAACCCAATTATGCTTTGCATTCATTCAATGATGCCATAAATTCGAACCTTAGCACCATCATTCTCCACATTTGCATGGGCCCCCATACCATTCCAAAATTATTTTGTCTTAGAGGAATAATTCCAAAGACAACTGTTACTTGGCCAACCTTGGATACACATCACGGGTTGTGTTCCTTTAACCTTACACTTTGTTGTGTAAAATTTAAACATGAAGGACATAACTATACCATTCCAATTGACCCTTCACCATTTAAAACCCATAACATGTTATATAGACCTAATGATGTCCTTATATAAATTAAGGCACCCTCCACCACCGTCGGTCTCTCCTTCACCCATAACTCCTTCCACCAACATTTCCACTACCTCACCTACACCTAACTCATCAATTCCCACTACTTCGTAGCCTCTATAACTAACCCATCCACTAACCCATCTACTTCTCAACCAACCAATGCTTCTTCTTCCAATGATTCATCCATTCCCGCTACCCATATACAAACTACCGATCCCTTAGAAGGTGTTTTTCAACATCTCACTCTGGGGAGTATCTCTATACAACATCGACACATTCCTTACTCCTCAAGAGTATGGTAACCTACACCAACATCCCCGCTATGATCACCGCATAGGAAAGGTTTTCCTTACGGTCCTCCCCACCTCCACACCAACTTAACATATGGGGGACTTGATACTTCTACCTACTCGCTCGAGCCACCTTCCCAAACACGACCATTTTCATCTGACCTTCAATATCTCACCAATCGCCACTTCACCCACACTTTCCTCCATCATTGTGCATGGAAGGGCTTTGGATTTGGTTTCTATGAACAAGGTCACCATACTGTCATCCCGTGCACCACCCATAAACATAAAGACCGATGTGGTATTATCTTTGCTAAACCATATTCCTAGAAATCCCACGTCAAAATCATTGAGGATGACAACCTTCCTTCACCCCATATACCAATTTCACCACCTTCAGCCTACAAAGCCTATGGATCCGTAATCCATTCCTCCTAAAAATAAATTTGTGAACACAATTTCCTGGGAACTCTAACTTATCAACAAGATGGTGAGGCTCCTTGTTCTCTTCCCTTCCTATATCCTGACATGATCAATGATGATACACCTTCTATTAAAATTGTTCATTGTTAGGACAATGAGTCTATTTTCACCTACCTTGGTGCAAGAGATTCTTATATTCACTTATCGTTACCTTCTGAGACACAAACCATTTTGAACAAATCAACCATTGAAATCAATATTAACACTAATGACAACCCACATATTTTAAAGATAGGCCAATCTTTAGATGTTGTTGAGTAGGAATATTTTACCTCATTCCTCTGAGATCATAGCAACACTTTTTCTTGGTCCTATGCTAATATGCCTGGTATTGACCCAAACATCATGGTCAAAAATATTGTAAATATTCTTGAAGTGAAACTCATAAAACAAAAGCTGCAAAAATGCATCCTCGCATTTTCCTTCTTGTAAAAGAAGAACTACAATGCCTTCTTTTGGTTTCCTTCATCTTAACCATTGATTATCCTCAATGGATATCTAACATCATTCCCTGCCAAAAATATATAGGGGACTCGCATTTGCATGGATTTCCATGACCTTAACTTAGCTTTCCTAAATACAACTTTCCTCTACCTAGTATTGACCAACTAGTTGATCTTACCGCCGGTCATGAAATGCTATCAATCATGGATGGTTTCTCGTGCTATAACTAAATATTACTCACCCCGAAGATCAACACAAAACCGCCTTCATCACTCCTTGGGGACCTTCTGCTATCGATTCATGCCCTTTGGCCTTAAAAACACTAGTCCCACATATCAAGCGGGCTATGACTTATATCTTTCATGACATTATGCATCACATATAGGAAGATTATGTTGATGGTATTCTACCCAAATCTAAACATTGGGCCAAACACCTTATAGTAATTAAGGTCATCTTCGACCGTCTCATCAAATATTATGTTCAACTTCAACCTAAGAAGTGTGTCTTTGCTATTATTTCTGGTAAGCTCCTTGGTTTTATTATTTCTTTACATGGCATAGAATTTGACCCCACTAAAATCAAGGATATTCTTGAAATTCCTTCACCTACTAACCTTCATCAACTTCATAGTTTACAAGGCAAGTTGTAATATATTCGTCACTTTATTTCACATCTTTATGACCACTTCCACCCATTTCATCATCTCCTAAAAAAGGATGTCTCCTTAAAATGGGATGATGAATGCCACAAAGCCTTTGAAGCCTTAAAACAATACCTCCTCCAACCATATGTTCTCATTCCCCCGAGGATGATTGACCATTTTACCTTTATATTTCTACTACCGATCATTCTTGGGTGTTGTTTGACAATCATCCTTAGTGGATTGGATTTTGTCCGAGTCATGGGAATCCTTAGGTTAGTGGGACGTGTGCCCTAAGGAGACCTCCAGATTTTAAAGAAGCTAGCTCTTCTCTGAAACATGAGATAATGGTTAGAAAAACAAAACAAAACATTAATTAAAAGGGGGAAATGAGCCAAACGAGCCTTTAAGAGATCATTTGAGACCAAAACTATTTGAAAAAGGAAAACAATGAATGATCTACAAGGGTGGTCGAAATGCACCACAAAGTCGAGAAAAGATTCACATAGAACACTACCTCAAACTACTTAAGCACAACTTCAAAGATAACAACAACATTGGAAGATGCACAATTTCTACATGAAAATAAAGGTGATCAGAGTCAATAAAGATATGCAAATGATGAACAAAAATCACCACAAGACATATATATTACTCTAAAAATTGTGCACATTATTACATTAGAAAAGAGGCAAGATTGTTGTTACAAAACCCAAGAAGAAGGCTAGAGATTCATAGCACTATTATTTACAAAGGAGGACTTGAGAGAAGAAAACCGAATGAATCTCAGCTCTCTATATCTCTATCTATCTCTTTGTGTGTGTGTGTGTGTGTGTGTGTGTGTGTGTGTGTGTGTGTGTGTGTGTGTGTGTGTGTGTGTGTGTGTGTGTGTGTGTGTGTGTGTGTAAGAGGAAGAAGAGAAGATAAGAAAACCTCCTTTTCTATTTTCCAATCGCTTTTAATTATGAGAAATGGAATGAGGTGACAGGAACATATTTCTCAAGATATTTATAACACTTTCCCATTATCTATCTCTTTCTAAAGGGGTGAGCGCCATGTCTATTTAATGCATATTTAACTATCTTGCAACCGATCCATTTAAATTGGACTCACCTTTTGAGAAACGTACCTTTGGTTCTTTATTACATAACCATATATTTTGATCCCTTATGCATTGATTCCCGGCCTCATGACTCAAATGGTGCATATTTTTTCACTATGCGAAAAAGAAACTTTGAATGCAAATGAATAACTTGAGTCTTTATAGGTTGGCACTCTTCACATGGGGATACACATTAATTTTCTACTAAAATGAAAAGTTAGATGACCCTTCACCTCTAACCTTTCGAAAAGTCTTGAGAAATTAAATCTTACAGATAAGTCTCGAGAATCACTCAAACGTGATGCATGGCTTGTGATATTTTGTGACTTGCTTCAAAAATAGAGTCCATTTCTTGCCAGATCCATGTGGGAAGCCCACACATCCTTAAGATTTCTACTGCCCTTCAGGGTTTTGGGAATGCTCTGTGTCGACACTTGGCATTGTCTCAGCACACCATTTCATTCCGTTGGGTGAGAAAAGGGCCCCACCGTATATAATGTAAAAACCCCTTTTTTGGGTGGGACCTTTTTAGTTAGCTCCATGTGGAAACCCTATGGGCTTCGAGACTCTACTCCCTCCTTTGAATTTTGAAGTTGCGATGGTTGGATACTTGGCATCATTTGCGAGCCTGCTCTACTTTCTTTGTGTTTTGGCTAATTCCCTTTTCCATTGACGAAGATTTGATTCTAAATGGGCTTCGACAACACAGGAAACCTCTTGGCTATGGAATTTAGATAACAGGTGCCATATTCACTCATTGTGATGAGCAATATAGGGAGAAATTATTTTATTATATAATCCAAGCCATTCTAGGCTACGAAACTAGATACACTCACACCTGAAAAACTCTACTTAGCCTTAGTTTTTGTCACCACTAAAGCTGCGCCATAACCTACTTAACCACAAAATAGTTTTTATCACCAATATTGATCCCTTACATTACATGTACGCTAAAACCTACCAATATCAACGTGATGCACATTAGCTCATGCTTCTTGCAGACCTAGAACTCGAATTCATCCATCAAAAATGTGTCAAAGGAAAAACCATCACCGACCAGCCTTCCGAGATGCACCTCTCTTCGGAAATAAATCCTCTAACTTTGATTTCCCCGATGAATCCATCACTACCCTATCCTTAGATGATATTGTTTACTAGATGACCTTATTCTTTGAAGGTTCCAAATGTTAGTGTTGGGGTGGTGCTGAAGTTATCCTCATTACTCTTGATGGTGAGCTTATGCCATTATCTTTCAAACTAGATTTTGATTATACTAATAATATTACCAAATATGAAGCAATTGTATTAGGCATTCAAACCACCATTGTCTAAGACGTTCAATAAATTAATATCTTTAGTGATTCCCAACCTGTCAGTTTGTAAACCAAGTTAATGGTATATACCGTTGTTGTAACTAGATAATTGAAAAGTAGAAACATCATATTGACACACTTTAACTACCTTTGACCGTTATGAACTTTAAACCACCCCGCATTCCACTAATAAATTTGTGGATACCATGGCCTGCCTTGCTTCTCAAATCCCTACTTTTCCCTCCGACTCAAAAATATTTATTACCGTACAAATTTTGCAATCACCTTCTTATCTATTTTGAGACGTCAACCTTATCAGAACCATTGAAACCGACCCACGTGACCTTTCGTATAAATAATTTTCTCGATTACCTTTCCCTTTCAGTTATACCTCTAGATATTACTCATGCAATGGAAAACAATCCTTTCTCAAAAGTGTCTCTTGTTATGTCATCATGCGCGGTCTTTTTATAAACATGGCTTTGATGGTATCCTCTTACGATGCCTAACAAGTTATGAAATTCCTTACACCATCAAGGAAGTTCACGACAAAATTTGTGGAGGTCACTTTAGTGGTTTAGCTTTCGCTAAACACATTCTCCACCTTGAGATACTATTGGCCAACCTTAAACTATGTCTATTGTGATTATGTCAAACATTGTGTGAAGTGCTAGCAACATGCTAATCTTCATCACACACCTAGTCATGCCTTATAGGTCACACGAGACCTTTGTCCTTTCTCTCAATGTGGTTTGGATCTTGTCGAGATATCAATCCTCATTCTTCCCAATGTCATCAATGGATTATTACCACTACTGAATACTACACTAAATGGGTAGAATCCATACCTCTTATTTCTACAAAATTCAAGAAAATATGTGAATTCATCAACCATCACATCATTTTTGCTTTGGTGTTCCTCACCGCCTCATCATTGATAATAGAAAAAACCCTATAGAAACTCTATGACACCTTCAACATTCAACTCAGTTTTTCTTCACCTTATTACCTTAAAACAAATGGTCAAGCAGAATCAACCAACAAAAACTTAAACAAAATTATTATGAAAGTATTTGGTGATACTGGAAAGGACTAGCATACACACATTCCTTTTTCCTCATGGGATTATTGTACTAGTATTCGTACCTCAAATGCTGCCATGTCTTTCTCTCTAGTCTATGGTATAGAGGTTGTTCTTCCTCTTGAAGTCCATATTTTGTCTCTTCATATCTCACTTAAAGAGATGCTCAATGAAGATGAATTTTTCCAATACCATTTGACACAACTTGAGTTATTAGATGAGCATCATCTCAATGCTCTTGACCATCTCCAAATCTACCAAAAATTGTCAAACGTGCCTATGATAAACGTGTCCAACAATGAACCTTCTAGGTTGGTGAACTTGTTTTGAAGGAAAATCAACATGTAACAATAGAGGAGAAAAGTAAACGTTGAAAATTTGCTCATAATTGGCCTCGATCTTATATTGTTACTCATACCTATGGATCAGGTGCTTATCATTTGTCTTCACTTGGAGGTAAACCCAAACCTAAGCTCCTCAATGCTTTACATCTTCAACCATTCTATTGTTGAATTAAGTCCTATATAATATTCTCAATTAAATGCTTGTCCCTTGAGAACTATTCACCTTCTTCTTACCTATTTTAAGAATCAACGAATAAACAAGGATCATGTGATTACTCGTCATATTTTAATCCTTATCTTCAATATGAGTACCACAACTCTACTCATGGCATGATTATCATGGATAATTTTTGTATTTTTCAAGATGGAATTCCATGTCTATTCATCACTTAAACCCTCTCTTTCATAGTCACCTCTATGTACTATGGTTTTTATGCAACACAAGAGCCTATCGGTCTCTATAGTCTTGTCCATGACTTAAAAGTACAAAAGAAAAATATTAAAATGGGATTCATATCCTTGAGTCAAACTTCTAGCAAAATGATGAATCCCTCAAAAAGGACATCTACTCTTTCTATCTCACTGTTATAAGTAGACTGCTCCCTTGAAGGACAACTATACAAAGCTAGCCATACTGTACATGGTCTATCATCAAAGGAAGACTATTCTTACAAAAAAATAAAATAAAATATTCAAAAGCTTCCCGTATAGACCAACTTCATGAATACCTCAAGGAGATAATATACCCATCCCACATAGAATTCCTACATTGATCAGTCCATTAAAACAAAAGCAAAAGGAAAAAGATAAATTTTTCATCATGGACTTGATTATTTTGATCTTGGGTCTTTTGTCAAAAGGGTATGTCATCTCACCCTAGGTTACGCTAAACCAGCCTATTTCACCTCATTGCTTTTTTCACCCTAATCTTCTACCTTCTCAAGGGACTTTCCACAAATGTGACATTTCGTGATCATGTGACTTTCTTCACCCTTAGAATAGTCAATTATGCAACACTTTCAAGGTCTTATGTTCATAGGCCAATCTTTGGTATGATAGACTCATTATGGTTCTTATCAATTAGCAGACTCTTGTTGTCTCCTTTACCATTCACCTCTTTTCTTCCTTATTGATCTTCCTATACAAGACTAGACCTTTGACACCTACATTATAAGAATTCCTCTTTCACAAAACTCAACCATGCCTAAATGACCTAAACTCAACCATGCCTAAATGACCTAAAATCAACCATGCCTAACTGACCTAGACTCAAACATGCTTAAAACCTACCAACTCATCCCTCTACCTCATCATATTCTTCCCTAGCTTATGGGAGAACTACATTGGCCTGAGGCTCCTTTTCACTGGGGCTATGTAGTCAACACTTTGAGGGCATGGGGCACTTGGAGGTTAGCTTAGCCACTCTTTACCCTAACCAAATTCCCCTCATTTTTCTATTAAAATTCTACCTTACTTAGTTTCCATTTTTCACAAAAATTGGAAATTAAACAAATCATAAAACATACATACCTATCATATCATCAAAACATCCAATCAATCATTTCACAAATTTACACCATGACATACATATACATTATCATTTATTTTTCATACTACCGATAACTTGGAAATTAAATCAAACCCATAAACATAAAAAAACCATGCATATACCTAACTCCATCATGCCTACATGACCTTGACTGCCTAAATTACATAAACCCTACCATGCCTAACTCACCTAGACTCTACCATGCCTATACTTGACTCAGCCATGCCTACATGACCTAAAATAAACCATGCCTAAATGACCTACAATCAACCATGCCTAACTTGACCTCGACTCAATCATGCCTAATTCACCTAGTTTCCATCAATATATAAATAAACAATGGAAATTAAAACAAGTACATCATCCATCCAATAAATATCATCAACTGTATAAATGGAAAAGTCTGTGTATCAATACACATGTACACATAAATAAACAAATACAAGTATCTCAAATCACTCGATACAACCTCATTGTCACTGTCATTACCTTTTAACCAACATTTCACCTATTTTGGCCTAAAAACATTACTACCACATACCTTTTGACCCTACCAACACCTATGACACCTTACCCACAAGCCTACGTTACCATACATTTCCTTAATTGTATTTAAGGACATGTTATTTACCTATACCTTGGCCTTACTCGTGCCATGACATACATACCCGACTGAACCTCCTTTTTTGACCTTTGAACTTGTGTACTCACTATACCTTACAATGTTACCCGTGTGGTTTAGCCTAATGACCTTACCTTGCCTATTGTCATGTTTTTATCCCGACCAAACCTTTGGTGTATCGGATCATACCTAAATAGTCCTGCACCTAACCTAAGTTATGTTTTTGGACCATATCTTGTACCCTAGATACCTAAAACACTTCAACCTCATTTGGATAAACCTATCGACCTTATACGATGTAGAGTTTGCATGGTCTTCTACCTGGTACCATATCGTAGTCTATACGTGTGCGTGCATTCAATTTCCATTACCTATTACCCAATTTGACCATTACCCATTACCCAAATTTCCCATACCCTTACCTACAACCCACCTACCTTCACTTTCATCACTTACACATTTATCAAACCACTCACCAACTCCGTCTAACACCTCATCAATTCATGGTTTGAGGGGGATCACCTTCAGCCCTACTTGGGGCAACCTAACCTCCATTCACACATGGAACACCAATTTCCTATTTTTGTCAACGTCACTTACAAATACAAGCTACAAAACAAAAGGGATAAAATGTAGACACCAAAATTGGGTCATACTCCCCTTAAACCCCGTTAATTAAATTAACCATATCCTACCTATTCATATCCCCTCACCTAGCCACCTCACTCTATAACCTACTCAAACCTCATTAATGACCTAAGACCGAGTCTAAACCTATCCTAATTAGCTAGGACTTAGTCTAAACCTAGACTTAACTCCTATTAAAAATCTAAAAAGACTCATACTTATCTTGTCATGATCTATCAATCAAGACTCGATAGAAGGTTAGAGATCACACAAAAAATAATAGAAATTTGGCTATTTTTGGCCAACCTAGATATTCCCACCTTGACCGACGCCGGTTATATCTCAATTGACACCGATCACCTAACCGTGGTTGGTTAGGTTAAATATGTTTCCAAAATCCTTGGCCCAAGTTGGTAATTTGATTCAGGATCTCATTTCTTCTAGAGACTTGGAGCACTCAAATTTCTTTAGCACTTAGGAAAAATAAGACACATGGGAGCACTACCAACATCGGTCACCATTCATCATCCTCTTCATGATCACATATTCACAACAGAGAGGCACAAAGGTCCGAAACTGGCTGCGACACAAATACAATGAATCTTCTCTTTGGATCTCTACTGTCACCATCTTCATCACCTATGTTCTCCAATCTACTTTCCAGTAAGTATTTAACATCTCTACACTGAATCTCTAGTTTCCTTGTGTAGATTTATTTATTCATCTTTGTAGTCTATTTCTCTCCACACCCATATACTTCCTTCCTTCCATCAACCCATCACCTAATCATACCCAAACTTTTCACCCATTTTCACCCTCTCATAATCATCTCTGAATCTTTCAAACCATTTTATGACCCCACTCTCACCATTTCCAACCTCTTTGTAATCACAGGGAGTCTAAAAAAAAATTCTAAGAACTTTATGCTAATTGCCCCTACTAACGTCGGTTAGCCAACTAACGTCAGTCACTATCCTTAACCAACATCGGTTAGTCGGTCGACATTGGTTTCTTGTATCTGTCAATATAGCTTAGACCAACGAGATAATATCCACTTCCTAATAACGGAACCATTTCTAATCATTACTGTGCCTTACCCCGAGCTTCTGTACTAGATGTGCAACTCAACACTAGCCAATCAACCCTCTCATTTTGACCTCAAACAACCTTTTTCATGACCTTTCTTATTGTTTTGTATGAGATACCTAAATCGTTTCAATTCCAATATGATCTTTACTTCATGTATGATTTGATTAGCATTAAAACTATTATATAAAGGTGGATTGACATCCTGTTCAGGAAGTATCACGCTTCATGGATCTAGCTTTCGCTAGGTATTCCACTCATTATTTTGTTTAACTCTATTTGGTGGTATTGTTTTGTATCTACATGTAGTTCCTCCTAGCCAAAAGGGATCTCTCACATCCATTTTGATCTAGAAGTCATCTACGTGTGCATTCAACCTTCAACCAACATTACAATAGGTATTCCTCCTTGGCCTTCTACCCTTATCTATTTCATTAATCTACTAAGAATCTGGTGAAACACTTTTATATGACCCACTATCATTCTCATATAGTCCCATATTCTTACCTTAGTATCATTTGCACAATTGACCCAATAATCCTAAATTTGTGAAATGTGAGTCAATATCGGTAAGAGGAAGAACTTGTGATTATTCCCGAGGTCATATATGGGCCTAGACACATAGGAATACAAATTAAAGGTTGTGAGGGAGGATTCAATGTTTGTTGCATCAACCATACTCTTGCATGAATAAATTCCTAATGAAATAGAGAACAATACACCCTTCCTCTTTACATTCTTGCACTTGGTGTGAACATAGGACAATTTTTAGCACAACTCAATCATGATGATCTTGTCACTCGGATATTTTGGTAACCGGTGAGGGGCAAGGTCAAAACCTCTGACCTTGAGATAGGTGAAGGTGGGAAATTGAATGAAGTGACTTCCGTACTTCTCAATCAACTCAATTTCCTGTGATGATATTCTCTTCTTAGGATTTCCCTCAAGGATCCTTATGACAAACATGGTGAATGCATTGTTCACCCTTGAGAAATGAGAGCTACTTTCTTAGAATGTGATTTGAGGATACTTCTCAAATGTGGGAGAATTTTGTGGCACATTTGGGGTAGTAAATAGACCTTGGAATGTTCTTGTATATGTGAGAGCATACACTAAATATGAGGTCATTGAGAACTTCTTGGAGGTAGGCAAATGCAACAACTACCTGTGAATGTTATTACTTATGATTTTCCCCCAGTCAATCATTTGATTTCCTTCTTATGACCACAAGAATGAATTTATCCATCTAATCATGAAATTCCATTCTTATTTCTTCTCTCATTACCATATTTAGTATGACCTTTACATCAAAGTAGGCCTCGATAAAATGCACTTCAGTGGGAAATGATTTAGCCATATGAGAGGGATTTCTTCACCGTTTGGGCCATGATCCCATTGTCACTCCCTATAAGTATGAATATGTTAATGTTCATTATTGAGAGGAAAATTTATGAGTGATGATGACCATGTTGTTACAAGTCGAATATTTAAGCATTGTGAAATTCCCTTTAGAGTGAGAACTGTTAGAATTGAGTTGTCATCTGCAAGAATTGTTCTTGAATCAGGGTCATAGTGTTGGGCACATGATAAAACTAGCTCCATGCTCTGCATTGACAATGGATGACCACCGCATAGAATATACCACTTGATAAAATATTATCCTCCATAGTTCTCGATGTTCATTCAACATCCTTACTTTGAGATTTTCTAGATCCATGTGAGAGAAATCACTATCTCCTACATTGGGGTATTCAATGGATAATGTGGAAATTAGCTCAAATCATGTGTACTTAATATTTATGGTGACTAGTGATGGTGACATGGGAGTGTGACAAATTTGAACACAAAATGAGTACTTACTAATTTTATTAAGTCACAATTGGATATCTACTTTTAACAAGTTTTACAATTGTCACCTTTTATCAATGTTAGATTTAAGAGAGAATATAATATTACTAAAAATTACTACTTTCTTAGGCTTACTATTATTAGAAGGCCATCTTGGTAGTGACTTACTATAAATAGAAACTAGTCTTCAGGTGTTAGATTGAAATGGAATTAGTCTCAAAAGTTTTCATTTTGTAATGCGATGATTTGCTCCAAATTTCAAAGGATTTCAATAATTGAATTTTTGTAGATCTGAAAACGTAAGTTTATTGGATATGAATTTTAAATGGGTCTAGAAAAATAGACAAATAATAAATGGAAATAATGTTACGAGCTTTTCTTAAAGTTTTTTTGGAGAGGAACCTACCATCCAAGTTTCATGGAAAACATGCATGGGATCTCGGGAGATAAGAGTGAAAAGGGTTTTTTGGGCATGGAGGATGTTTTAAGAATTTTGGTAGCATAAAAAAAACACCAACATCAATGGAGGAGATAACGTAACACAAATGAGGCTCAAAATGGTTGTGTTGTATTTAAATTATTTTCCTATGATTTATACATGTTAACTCACATTAAACCCAAACAAGATCAACCAAGATCAAGTGGGGGTTGGATGTGTGGTTGTACCTAAAAATAGGGTTCAAAGGTACATCACCCCTTCCAAAGAAATCCATGGGTGCTTGCTTCATGAGGATAACCTGAGTTGTAATTTTGAGTAACATAACTTAGCAAAGGATGGGAGTAAATTTTGTGTCCCATGTGCCCCCTTGGATGATGGGACAAGGGAAAAAGTTAAATTAGGTGTGAAAAAGTGTGCATATGGTCTATTTTTTTATGAAAATGGTCAAAGTTCAACTTATAATAAGTTTATAACATGTGTCTAACACCTTAAGTTATCACTTAAATGATGAAACCTAACACTCAATGGGGGAGAACACTTTGGTGCCCCCTATATCCCCTTAAACCAAGGTAAAAAGGGATAAGGGACGCCCAAGCTCCAAAATCTGCTCAAATCTAATTGGTTGTGATGATGTCATCAAACATAATGTGAAAATAGACTAAGGAGTGAATTTTCATGTCCCAAAGTAAGACATGGAGTTTATAGGGCCAAAATTATATGATTTTGGCTCCAAAATACTCCCTAATTCCATTCTCACCATTTTAAAGAAATCCTTTAACTTGAAATTTTCCTTTTTAGTCCATTTTCCACTGTTTCCTATGAGTGTGTGTTAATAAGTGGAGTTTCCACGAGTCAAAGATGAGTATGAACAAATCAAGTATATTTACCATAAGTAAGGTCTAGTTTACTCAACTTTGACCTTTTTTAGGCTCCTAATTCTTCTTGAGGTGTCTAAAACCCTTCGAGAAAGTTACACCTTTTAGAAATACTCTTGTAATACACTAATGGACAAATTTCCACATTTTTTATACTCCCAGAATTTTAATTTGATTATTTCACCATAAATTAGGATATTTAATATTTCCAATTCTATATATAGATTCCCAAGACCTCGTGAGGCTTCCAAAACCCTTCGAACAAGGTGACTAGATCCTTTGAAACATGCATTTTGATTTGAAAATGGTACTTGAAAATTTTCCAATACTTAGAAAATTCTCGATTCTTAACTTCAAAAGATTTTAACTTTATCAAGAGTTCCTTTTTATCAATTATGGGTGTTCTTGAAAGCCCCGAACTTAAACTCTTCCAAAATATCAAGTTAATCCTTAATTTTCAACTTAAGTGAAAGATCTAAATCTATCACAAATCCAAATAAAATAATCACAGTTGATTTAGAATGTAGTCAATCTGATATTTAAATCCAAGTGGATAAATGTATTTAGATTTGTTGTAGGTTATGGATATTAAAATTTACTTCCTTCCAATTAAACCCATTTTTGATGGCTTTAATAATTAATCAAATAAACTAACTTGAATGTTTTTATTTCATCAAAAGCTTCTAAAAATTGAAATCAAATCCACAACACAAGAACTTGATAACGGAGTTCACCCGAAGGCTACGTCTCCGGATTCACAGAAAGTGAATCGATCTATTAAACATCCAATGAAGTAAAATATCCCTTCACTAATGACTTAACAGACCTTTATACTTGCAAATGAGTTGATTCAGACCTCTTGGAACTCTTCAATTTACCAGAAATGTTCCCAAGTCCATTTGTGGCCCCTATAATATTTTCACTGATAGTTTCCTGTGCAATTACGTTTGAAAAATGTCTACAACTTGAAATATACAATACCTAAATAAAATAGGTTTACATTTCTGGAAACTAGAGATGAAAAAAATCCCTTTTTACTCCATGGTATGATTCAAACCAAGTGGTTGGAAAATGCATATCTCGCTCGCTCCTCGTGCCGATATGTGAAACTACGATGGAAAAACACTTACAAATTAAAATATACAACACTTACTATAACAAATTTTACATTATGGAAATATCTTGGAATTATGAACAACTTTTCTTTTTACACCATTGCAAAATTCGGACTGTAAGTGCCTCAAAAATTATGATCTCTATAAAGTAGTCCTTCGTTGTCCATTTCCAAACCTACCAAAAGGTCCTTTAAATAGAAGTGATCTCATAATCTATCACTTGCGGGTTGGTAAGGATGATAAGTATTTTGGCACAGGTCAAGGGTTCAAATCCCCCTTCCATAGTTTTAGGTGCCCAATTTAGCCATTGACCCCACATTTGGTGGGAAAGGGATATGATAAGCCTTTAAATAGCTTTTTGGCCACAAAATCCTCCTTATCCCATGATATTTAGTCTTATTTACGTGGAATGGATTAAATAGATTATTATTATTATTATTTTAAATTCAAATCCACTACAAACCTGCCAAGTGTCACGCCTATAATATGACATTTGTCCACGTCAGAGTGTGTCACGTCATCATTTGACCACAACTTTGACTATGCATATTTTTCGCATACGAACTCAAATTTGGTCCATTCGAAATGCGTCAGCAAGCTTGCGACGAGATCTATACCATGGAAATGATTTTGAAACATTAAAAAACATAAAATTTTCATTGTTGCCAACTGCCACGTGTCACCTTGTCATTGGTCCACTTGTTGACTTGTTGACTAGGGTTGACCCGTTTATGACCTTAACTTTGACCAATGATAGAATTTGCATACGAACTCCTTTACTAAAGTTCAACATACCATTAGAAATCTATTAAGAAGACCTTCAAAATGGTCTAGGTTTAGGGAAGTTTAGGGAAGATTTGCATAGTGAAAAATCCTCTCAGAACAATTTCCCGAGCCTTAACCAAAAAGACTCGGTTTTGTTTGAAAGCTTCCTAACCTCTCATGGCTCAAAATTACAAAAAAATTCTTATATCATCATATTAATCTCTCGTAAAACCTTCATATGGGTTATTCTCTTGCAGTTATCTTCTAGAGATTTCCTCCTATGATAAAAATACCAAAAATAGCCCTTTTAAAGCATTTGGGAGCACTTGTCCTTTCATATATCTCAAGTAAAATTCAATAATCAAGCTAGTACATTTATCTACACATGAAAATCACTTAAAAATCATGTTAGCACATTCCTCTTTGCCAGGATGAGGATGACACAATTGAAATCCTAGTTAGAGGAAATGTTTATATTGACCGAGAAAGGGAATTTCAAGTTTGGGTTTTGTTGTCATGACCAAAATTTTAAATTTCACATACTATAAAGTTAACATGACAAAATTTGGCTCTTACTTAGGCACTTTTTTGAATTGGAAAAAGGATAAATGGAGAAAACATGAACCTCAGTTATCTTGTGGGGGAGAAGACATGTGCCTTATCCATTGGAAAAATAAAGTCATGAAGCACACAAGTAAGAAAAAATAAAGAAAACACACGAAGAAAGGGAAACAAACAAAAAATGGAAACACAAAACAAAAAAGGAAACACAACCTAAATTACCTATGGTACATGCAAGGGACAACCCACTTTCACTGTAGCACTTTAGTTGGAATGACTAACCTTTACTGTTTGAAAAGTTTCAAGTAATACACACTATGGGGAACATATAAGAGAGTACCATCTAGATAGGCCAAGTAATAGGTGTTGTATCCAGAAAATTTCTTGACCCTAAACGAACCAAGCCATAGTGAATCAAACTTTACATGACTACCCTTAGGTTCCCTTTGCTTGTCCCAAAAGAGGATAATATCTCTGACTTGAAAGTCTCATGTAGGAGATTTTTGATCAAAAATACTTTTGAACTTCATCTGATGTTTCCAAAGATGATCCACCACCAAAGTTCTATCTTCATCTAGTTTTTCCAAGTAAAAATCCTTTTTGTCAATACTTTTAACTTCATCTAATGTCTTCATCTAGTTGTAAAGAAACTATTTCCAATGAAATCATAATTTTTACCTCAATACCATAGAGAATATGAAAAGGTGACATGCCAATTTCCCTCTTAGGAGTTATCTGATTTTACCATAGGGCATCAAGCAATTTTTATGCCAAATCCTCTTATTAATTCCCACTAGCTTCCTTATGATAGTGAAAATATTCTTATTACTTTATTCTTCCTAACCATTACCTTGGGGATAATAGTCAGATGAATGTGAGAGTGATATTCCATATTGGTAGAAAAATTTAGTGAGATAAATAGAGGAAAATTAGGTAGCATTATCATTCGCTACCTTGTTCAGACTCCAAAATGGATGATTATGTTCTCCTTCAGAAATTTCTACATTGTTTCATAATTTGCATGCTTCAGGGGTATGGCCTCTACCCACTTGGTGAAGTAATCTATTGTAGTAAAAACATATGAGTTCCCAAAAATTAATATTGGATTCAAAACTCCTACAAAATCAGTTCCCCACTACTAAAAAGGTTCTTCAAGGATCACTATCCCAGGGGAAGAACAATAAGCTTAGGCCTCCCTATAAATTGTTGGAAAATTTTACATTTTGAAACCATTTTTTTAGCATCCTTAACCAATATAGGTAAGTAATACGTCCCTCTCATGATTTTTTGATTTATTACAATGGCTGAGAAATTCCCACCACCTGCTTAATTATGGTAGGATTTCAAGATCTGCTTCTGTTGTTCTTTATTGACACATCTAAAAAAGTAACCATCTATACTTTCCTTATACAATGAATGTCCCAAATTACATACCTAGAATACTACAACATGAGACTAATCCTTTGGTTGTAGTTCATATGGGATGCACAATCTCCATATTTGAGGTAATAGGATATGTCATAGTACCACTCATCAATAATGTTCACAAAGAGAACCATGGGTAAATATCTAGTTAAGCATTCATAATTTAATAGAACTGAAAATTATCTTTTTCTTCTTGAGTCATGTAAGATTAATCCTCCATCATTAACTTGCATAGTCCATTTACTCTTAACAAATTTGAAGGTCTTATTTCTAAATCATATTCTTAAATTTTTGACACCCAATTTCCTCTTTTGGGTCTAAGATCTTGTTGTGTCAAAATGGAATTGATTATTGATCCACACACCAAAATAATAGTATGAGAATTCAAGATATGGAATCTAAAATTATTCATTGTTTTTACCAGTGCATAGGCATGCTTTTCCATTTGTGAATATTTAAGCTCATGATATTTCAATGGTGAGATCATGAAATCAATTGGTGATTCAATATCTTTGTCATTATGTTGCACTAGGATAGAAGAAGCGTATACTTGGAGGCATAACAATACATGATGAAGTATTTATTAAAATTAGGCCTTGCTAAAGTGGGAGCTTTAGCAATGAATTCTTTGATGTTATAAAAATATTTTTTACCTTCTTGAATCCAAAAAAATTAATCCTTTGTCTTCATCATATCATTGATATATTTGGTAAGCTTTGGAAATTTGGAAACAATTCTTATGAGAAAATTCACTTTTCCAAAGAAATAGCGGACACTAGTCTTACTTGGGGGCTGGAAAATTTCATGATTGCATAAAATCTCTCCAAATCAATAATATTTCCTTCTTTATTCACAATATGACCAAGAATCTTGCCTTATGTTACCCCAAATATACATTTATTTGGTTTCAGGCATATGTTGTGTTCACGACACCTCAATAACACTTACTCCAAGTGGATTATATGACTACCTCTATTATTTGAATGCACAGTCAAATAATCAAGATATATAAAAATGCACTTAAATTTCAAATCTTTGAAGGCTATATCCATGGCCCTTTGGAAAGTGGCTCTTATATTTATCAATTCAAATGGAATCCGATTGTAGGTGAAAGTGCACTAAGGGGTGGTGAATGTTGTTTTGAATTGATATTATCATGCCACCTACACTTGATTGTATCTAGAGAAACCATTAAGCATGGACATCATTTATGATCTTGTGACCTATTGAAGAATTTGATCCATAAATGGTAATTATCTTTGAGAGGTTCTTGATTCAGATTCCATAAATATATACATGTCCTTATTTACCATTCTTCTTTCATACGGGAATAATGTTTTCTACCTAAGTAGAGTGGTGAATTGGGAAAATGGTCCTTGAATCGAGAAATTTCTCCACTTCCTCCCTAATAGTTCCCACAATATTAGGATTATATTGTCTTTGTTTCTTCCGAAAAGGCTTAGCATTCATCTTGAGTGGAATCTAGTGCTTCATAGTGTTAGGCTTATATGACTTGAGCTCATTATATGAATAGGAAAAAAAATTTGAATATTTCTTCCACAAGGTTGTAAAGCTTATTTCATATCCTAGAGAAAAACACTTCTCATATAATATGCTTCTCATGTGTCCCACTATTCACTTGATCAAACTCATTCCATTTTTGGGATGACCCTTTACTTTAATTTGAATGAACATATCATGATTATCATGTAAATCCTCCAAAGAAAAAATAACTCTTGGAATTTTTTTACCTTTCAATTCGAAAATTCTCTCATTATCGACCCCTTTGGTTCCTTCTTTAGAAGTGCATTCTCTAGGACCATTACAACTTCCCTCAAAATATAGATTCTAAAAATTATAACTTTGTTGCAAGAATGATAACAAATGATCATCATCAAAAAAAACTTTCCAATTCTTGGAGATATCAGGTATACTATGCCATAACACCATTTCAACTAAAAAATTTTGAGCTTTGAAATATGGGTGTGAAAAATCAATGAGGCAAACACATATAGGGAATAAAATCTTACATTTTGATCATAAGGAACTGATTTGATGGAGAAAACATCAAAAGTTTTAACATAGTCCCAAACTTTGTTTCTATATCTTTTAAGCCTTGAGTTCTTTACTTGGAATTGATTATGAACCTATTTGACAATTATCTCTACATCACCTTGGACCGCCAACCATTTTATACCCATTTCTTCTACATCTTGCATGTTTGTAATGATTGCTTCACACTCATTTGTGTTATTGGTGTTGGCAAATTGTAATTTATATAACAATGGAAACAGATTTCCATGAGGAGATATGATTACAATTCATACTCCAAAACCAGTGGATGAACAAATTCCATAAAAATACACTTTCCATACTTCATGGTTTCCTAGATCAGTTAACCTTTCATCAAGAAAAGGCAACTCTTCACTCCCTTCAATTATCATGAAGTTGTTTCCGTCACCTTTATCCCGATAAATAATGTTGGCTCATGGATCATCGATATTTTGTACTGTATACTTCATTTTAGGTTATGAAATTATTTTTAATTCATTCTTCACTAGAATGCTTGTGGATGACCAATCCAATTATGTTTATCCTCCCATGTTTCTAAAAAATATTCTATTAAGGAGCATCCCGTATGTGGAAAACATGCCAACAATAATAATGGCTACCTTGACTCTCTTATAGGATAAGATGTGGATATAACTTGAGCATATTTGATTCTCCCTACTAAGGGGAATTATTTAGTTTACATGGAGTAACAATGTCCAAAGGATCGAGTGAGGTTTAGGCCAATGGAATTATCAAACTTTGTGGGCATGAAATTTTTGGAGGCTACAAATTCTATTATGCGAGTTATTCAATCTAAAACCACCAATCAAGAAAGAGACATCGAAAGGATTAATTTCTATAAAGGTGGATGTAGAGGAGGCAAGGATTTTTTGGTTATTCTACCCATTAGAGTAGGTAAGTATCATTTTGAACTAGAAGTTTTTAGGATTATAACAGTTGTACAAATAAACAAGCATGCAATGAATAATGCAGAAAATGTAAAACAAAAATGAATGCAATAAAAACAGAGACACAAATTTAACGTGGTTCACCCAAAATGGGCTACGTCCACCAGAAACAACCAATCCTTTTATTCAGTCCAGCCAAAACACTCTCTCTCATAGTACAACCACTAATACAATGAGCCTCATACATAACGACCCTTTAAATATATTAGGGGTTTTTTATCACTTGGGAAACATAGAAAACCACCCGTTAGATCTATAACCTAATAAGGAATGGTATAGATTTCACAATGCATAAATACATCACTTTCAACCCTCATCATTATCAGGCTCCACAACCAACAATCTCTAACTTAGAGACTGATTTCCGTAACTCCACCACTATAGCTCCCGCTGGAATTTTATTCTTAGCTTGTTTCTTCCACTTCAAGATCAATCTTGAAGACCCACATAAGTTGAATGTAAATCAAAATTCTCCTTTATCATTGGCTTAGTAAACATATAAGTAGGATTATCATCTATATGAATCTTCACCAAATCAAGCTGCCTATCCTCCAACACCTATCGTATGAAGTGATATCTTAGCTGAATGTGTTTGGTTCTGGAATGGAAGGTCGAGTTCTTTTCAGGTGAATTGCACTTTGACTATCAATGTGTAACTTACAATCCCCTTGTTCCTTACCCAACTCCTCCATGAACCTGCTCATCCATAACATTTCCTTACTTGCCTCGATTCACCGCAACATATTCTACCTCTGTAGTATACATGACAACTACCTTTTGCAACTTTGAGATCTAACTCACTACCACACCACCAACTGTAAACACGTATCCAATAGTGATCCTCCTGCTATCCACATCTCTTGCCATATCTGAATCCAAAAATCCCTGTAAAGTATAATTTGACCCTCCAAAGCATAAGTGCCTACTACTGGTCCCTCTCAAGTACCTGAGAATCCATTGGACTGCCTTCTAGTGTGCTTTACCTAGATTTTCCATATACCTGCTAACAACTCCCACTGCTTGGGAAATGTCTGGCTTGGTACAAACCATGGCATACATGAGGCTCCCAACTATTGAAGAATAAGGAACCCATGCCATATAATATTTTTCCTCTTGTGTTGTTGGGCATTGCTCTTTACTTAATCTAAAATGCCTAGCCAATGGTGTACTAACTGGTTTCACATTCTACATCTGAAACCTCTCTAACACCTTTTCTACATAGTCCTCCTAAGACAACACCAATTTCTTATTTTTTGTCCCTCTTGATTTGCATACCGAGGATTTTCTTTGTTGCACCCAAATCCTTCATTGCAAATGTTTGTGCAAGATTTTCCTTAAGCTTTGCAATTTCCTACATATTAGACCCTACTACAAGCATATCATCTACATATAACAGAAGAATAATGTATCTCCCACTATCTAACCATTTAAAGTACACACAATGATCTGATTGACATCTAGTAAAACCATGCTCATGCATAAAACTATCAAACCTTAGATACCATTGCCGGGGAGCTTGCTTGAGCCCGTATAGGCTCTTCTTCAACCTGCAAACCAATTTCTCCTTACCCTTCACCTCATATCCAAATGGTTTCTACATATAAATCTCCTCCTCTAAGTCACCATGGAGAAATTTCTGTCTTGACATCAAGTTGCTATAAGTGTAAATCTTCAACAACAACTAAACTTAATACAATATGAATGGAAGACATCTTTACAATAGGGGAGAAAATTTCATCAAAATCGATACCTTTCTTTTGTTCATACCCCTTCACTACAAGCCTTGCTTTGTACCTTTTCTATCCACCTTCTTCTTCTTTCACATGGTAGACCCATTTGTTTTGTAGTACTCTCTTCCCAACCAACAATTTGACTAAATCCCATGTTTGGTTCTTCTCCAGGATTCCATCTCCTCATTCATGCCATGCTCCCACTCCTTAGTGGATTCCACCTACATTGCCTCATCAAAGCTCTCTGGCTCACCACTATCTATTAGTAACAAATAATACAAAGTAGGGAAAATCTTTCTGGAGGTCTACTAATACATTGTGACCTTCTTACCAAAGATGGGGGTGTCACGAGATCATTATTTTCTTGCTACTCATTTTCTTGAATTTATGACAAAGGTGTCGATGCCGACATTGGCTGTCATGCTCGGCCTATAGAACTATCAACCTTGGTACTTGTAGGTGGATATTTTCCACCTAAGAGTTCATTTTTAGGAGCTATATCCTCAACCAATTCTTCCTTGGGCTTTTTGTCATCATGTACCTGATCCTGTACATTCTATTTTCATGCCAAACAACATCACGACTCCTAATTATCTTAGATTCATCTAGATCCCAAAACCAAAATCCATAATCACCATTGGAGCCATAGCCTATGAATGTACAACGTTTGGATTTTGAATCCAATTTCTTCCTGTTTTCTTTATTAACATGCACAAATGCCTCTGAACCAAATACTCTTAAAAATGAAAGGTCTACCTCTTTCCCGGTCCAGGATTCTTCAGGAATTCCTCCATCTAGTGCACTCAAAGGCCCATGGTTGATTAAGTACACAAGTAGTATCTATGGCCTCTTCCCAAAATTGAAGAGGCAGCCCCGCATGTAATCTCATTAACCATGCACACTCCATTATTGTTTTCTATTCATCCTCTCACTAACACCATTTTGTTACGGAGTCCTAGGAACTGTTTTGTCTCTATGAATCCCGTTTAAGGAAAAATAATCATCAAATTTATTACTACAATACTCACTGCCATGATCAGATCTCAAACATTTCAATTTAAAACCACATTCATTCTCAACAAGTTCTTTCCATTTCTTAAATGTATCAAAGACATCAGACTTACACTTAATGCAATACCCACACCTTCCTTGTGGCATCATCTATGAATGTGACATAGTACAAATAAACACCATGAGATGAAACATGGGACAGTCCCCACACATCTATATGAACTAGCTCCAACTTTTGCTCTTTCTTAGTATTCCCTTGAGAAATCTAACTCTTTTCTATTTCCCAAAAATGCAATGCTCACAAAACTCTAAGTCCAATTGCTTCAAACTTGAAAGCTTACCTTTTTCCTATAGAATTTTCATGCCCTTCTCACTCATATGTCCCAATCTACTATGCCACATGTTGGAATCCTCATCTGAAGTAGATAATATGGTAGAATAATTAGATATATAAGTAGAAAAATAAAGAGTGCCTACTTTCTTACCCCGTGCCACTACCAGGGCACCCTTGGAAACCTTCCAAGCATCTGAAGTGAATGTGATTGTGTAACCTTCACCACTCAACTGTATCTGCAGAGATGATATTTCTTTTGAGGCTAGGTACATGCCTCATGTCTCTCAATATCCATGTATTTCTGTTCTATAATTTTAGGTGTACATTTCCCTTCCCAAAAATGTTACATGGATCATCATCTCCCAAATAAACTGTCCAAAATTTCCCTAGACATACTCTTTAAAATAGCCCTTATCAGGGGTTGCATGGAAAGAGGCACCTGAATCTATTACCCAAGATTCTACTCTAGTATCAAGAGAAAGTATAAGAGCATCCTGAACAATATTACCTGTTAGATTTTCCTCTTTAATACCTTCAAGCTAGTTTTCTTTGTTTCCTTTGAACCAACAATCCTTTTTAGCATGTCCTCTCTTTCCACAGTTCCAACAAGTAATGCCTCTACTCCTAGATTTGGATCTATCCATATTTGATTTAGATCTCCCACAAGCCTTACTCTTTGATTTATCCTTGCTTCTCCCTCTACTCTCCATATTCAACACATTTCCAAAAGAAAAATTTTCCCCTGTACTCTCCCTGTGCATTTCCTCATTTAAAATGAAACTGACTACATCTTCAAGTTTAAGAAAAGTAGATGATGTATTACTAACTGCCATTACTAAGTTGTCCCAAATTTATGGCAAAGAACATAGGAATAATAATTCTCTAACCTCCTCATCAAATGGGATATTAACTGAATCTAACTAATTTACAATAGTGTGGAAATCATTAAGATGGTTAGATACAGATCCACCTTCTTGCATTTGTAGATTAAACAATCTTTTCATCAAATAAACTTTATTGGATGCACTAGGTGTTTCATATAAATTAGCTAGGGTTTTCATCAACTCTATCATACTCTTTCTTTGTGAGATATTTGAAGCTATGAATGATGCCAGACTCAATCGAATCACACCGAGAGCCTTCTTGTCTAAAACCTTCCACTCCTCATCAGACATGATTGAGGGTTTCACTTCTTCACCTCCTAACGGTAGGTATAGATCCTTTTGATACAGGTAATATTCCACCTGCATTTTCCATAGCTGGTAATTTCAGTTGTCAAACTTCTCAACTATAAACTTATTCTCCTCTGTCATTGCTACTTCTCCCACTCAAATAGAAATCCCTCTATGAGTATACTACCAAAAATAAATCTCAAACCTTGCTTTGATACCAGTTGTTAGGATTGTAAAAGTTGTACAGATAAACAAGCATGCAATGAATAATGTAGAAAACGTAAAACAGAAATGAATGCAATAAAAAAGAGACACATATTTAATGTGGTTCACCCAAAATGGGCTACGTCCACCAGAAACAACCAATCCTTTAATTCATTCCAGCCAAAACACTCTCTCATAAGACAACCACTAATTCAATGAGCCTCATATATAATGACCATTTAAAGATATTAGGGTTTTTTTATCACTTCAGGGAAATATAGAAAACCACCCATTAGATCTCGTGACCTAATAAGGAACGATCAGATTTCACAATGCATAAATACATTGCTATTAACCCCCATCGCTATCGGGCTCCACAACCAACGAAGTGACAATAAGAGGGTTAGGAAAAAGATTAAAATTATTTCCTTTTATGAACTTTATGAGCTTATCAAATTATTCGGGATTGATCCGAAAATATTCATCTTTAGAGATTTGAACTTTAGATTTCTTCACATGGTCAATTATATAAAAATGAGCCTTAATTGAGGGGGATGAATGAGTGGATGTAGTATCAAGATCTTGACTAATTCATGGAATGACACTAGTGTTATTCTTGTTTGCATCATTACATTTGAGTGCAGAAATGGAAATAAAACTTTGACGAGGAGTAGACTTACCCATATTAGGAGGTATAAGGCCGAGGTTCGGTCACATTAGGAATTTTCCTTGAAAATTCCATGAAAGAAGGAAATGGGGATCCTCTTTCAATTATTTAATGTTTATGTAGAGTCACCACTTGAAGGTCCTTGAATTTACCCTTCATTTTATTATAAGACTTCTCCTTCTCTTGAGACTTTGAACTGGTGAACATCGCATAAGAGTGACTATTCATATCGGAAATGGTATCATCAAATTCATCCTCATTAGAAGATAAATATTCACAAAAATTAATGTTTCCAACAAAATCAATTTCTTCAATATCCAACACTCCATCATCAAATTCAGCTTCACAAATTTCCTCTTCTAGTCTTGTATCACATGTGGTATTAACAAGAGGCGCTTCAAGAGTCAATATTATTTCTCCTCCCACTATTCTATTTCTATTCGATTCTAATTTTCGAGAAAAACTAATTTTAATTTGGGTATCCTCTCCTTGGAACATGTTTTTATACAACAATGGCTTGTCTTAGTTTCTTTTTCAATGAAAATGCATCATTTGCTAACTTTTGGACAAGATAATCCATATTACCTTCTTTGGATATTTGTCCTTTTGTTTATCATTTGGATTCTTTACTTTCCTAGAAAAATTAGATCATATTCTATTTCAATAAAATATTCTTGTGCATTTTCAAGAGTTTGAGGGTGATCTCTTTGTAGGATAAATCCAACTTTAGGAAATTGTGCATTTATGAGTAATCTCTTTTGATTATCAGTGGATGGTGAAGATTTTATCGGTATTATTTTTAACAGTCTATTATATCGGGCCACAAAGACTCTCATGAGTTAATTTGATTCTTTCTTCATTTGAGCTAGATGAACAAGGAGATCCTAAGAGTCTTCAACTAATTTAAATCTTAATTCAAAATTGGTTTTGATAGCACCCAAATTTGTGATGGATCGAGAGGATAGAGGTAAAACCATTCATCTAATTTCTCTTTAAGTGACTCCATGAACAACCTTACTAAAAACATCTTCATGTTTAACTCTAAGAAATCCACATGTAGTGATGAAAGCTACAATATGTTCTTCAGGAATTTGAGTGCCATCACCTTTGAATTTGGAAAAATTCTTGCGGGATCCCTTCGAAAATTCATGGAGAGGTGGTGTAAGAGCAAGTGGACTAGTATTCCTTCCCCATGGAATAGGTGGTTGAGGTCCTTCCATTTCTTAATGATACGGAACATTTTTCACTATGCATATATTCCCTAAACTTCCCTAAACATGAACCATTATGAAGGGATTCTTTAGACCTTTTGATGGTATGTTAAACCTCATAATCGGAGTTCGTATGCAAATTCTATCGCTAGTCAAAGTTAAGGTCTTAAATGGGTCAACCTTGGTCAACAAGTGGACCAATGACAAGGTGACACGTGGTAGTTGCCGATAAGGAAAAATTGATGGTTTTGTAATGTTTCAAAATCAGTTATATGGTATAGAGTTCATCGCAAGCTTTTTGATGCATTTTGAATGGACCAAATCGAGTTTGTATGCGAAAATTATGCGAGTCAAAAATGTGGTCAAATGATGATGTGACACACTCTGACATGGACAAATGTCATATTATGGGCGTGACACTTGGTAGGTTTGTAGTGGATTTAAATTTAAAATAATAATAATAATATATTTAATCTATTCCATGTGAATAAGCCTAAATCCCATGGGATAAGGAGGATTTTGTGGCCAAAAAGCTATTTAAAGGCTTATCATATCCCTTTCCCACCAAATGTGGGGTCAATGGCTAAATTGGGCGCCTAAACCTATGGAAGGGGGATTTAAACCATTGACCTGTGCCAAAATACTTATCATCCTTACCAACCCGCCACTTTTTATCAAGTGATAGACTATGAGATCACTTCTATTTAAAGGGACCTTTTGGTAGGTTTGTAAATGGACAACGAAGGACCAGTTTGCAGAGATCACAATTTTTGAGGCACTTATGTTTCCAAATTTTGTAATGGTGTAAAAAGAAAAGTTGTTAAAAATTCCACAATATTTCCATAAATATAAATTTTATTATAGGAACATTTGTATATTTTCCTGTGTATGTGTTTTTCCATCACAATTTCATAGATCAGGCATGAGGAGCTAGGCAGAGATCTGCATTTTCCAACCACTTCTGGTTTGAATCAGGCCATGGAGTAAAAAGGGAAGTTTTTCATAATTTCCTCTAGTTTCCAGAAATGTAAACCTATTTTATGTAGGTGTTGTATATTTCAAGTTGTAGACATTTTTCAAACATAATTACACAGGAAACTATTAGTGAAAATACTGTAGGGGCCACATATGGACTTGGGAACGTTTCTGGTAAATTGAAGAGTTCCAAGAGGTTTGAATCAACTCATTTACAGGTATAAAGGTTTGTTAAGTCATTAGTGAAGGGATATTTTACTTCATTGGACATTTAATAGATCGATTTACTTTCTGTGAATCGGAGACTTAGCCTTCGGGTGAACTCCGTTATCAAGTTCTTGTGTTGTGGATTTGATTTTAGTTTTTAGAAGATTTTGAACAAATAAAAACATTCAAGCTAGTTTATTTGATTAATTATTAAAGAAATCAAAACCTGGTTTAATTGGAAGGAAGTAAATTTCAGTATCCATAACCCACAACAAATATGAATACATTTATTACTTGGATTTAAATATCAGATTGAGTGCATTCTAAATTTGTGATTATTTTATTTGGATTTTGATAGATTCAAATATCTCACTTAATTTGAAAATTAAGGATTAATTTGATCTTTTGGAAGGGTTTAAGTTTGTGGATTTCAAGAACACCCATAATTGATTAAAAAAAGGAACTCTTGATCAAGTTGAATCCTTTTTATGTTAAGAATCCGAGAATTTTCTAAGTAATGGAAAAATTCCAAGTACCATTTTCAAATCAAGTTGGTATCATAGCAGGTGATTGCACTTGTAAACTTGCTAATCTCTGAGCAATTTTGGTATTAGAGTTGGTTTAGCTCTTGATTTGGTTCAGTTTGGTTTTTGCATTTTGGCTTGATCTTTCATTGGCAGTGTGCAGAGTTTGGAGGAACATGTGTGTAGGAATCATGGGCAAGATGTCCAATAAGACCAAGTTTGAAGAAATTGAAGCATGTAATCGTCAGATTCAAGAAGAAAATGCCTTCTTGAGATTTCAGGTGCTAACTCTAGAGGAGAATCATGACACATTGAAAAGAGAGCTAGAATCCAAAAACAAGCTCTTGATGGTGTTGTAGATTGAAGGACCTAAGAAAGAGGTACCTATTACTGATGATGCATCCACTATGACAGATGAGTGCACAGTAAGTATGACAACACTTAATTCCTCTCCCAAATCTAAGTTAGATTTAGAAAGTGTGCTTGGTGAATTTGAAAAACACACTAAAGGTATATGATCTAAACTTTTAAGTAATATGGGTTTTAATGGAATTGTCCTTGGTAAGAAAAACAAAGGCATAAATAACCCAATATTCATAGAGGAAAGGCCTTGACATGCAGGACTGGGATATGCTAGAGTATGGGAAAAGGAAATTGGAGAGAATTCCAAATCAGCTAGAAGAAGACAAGATTTTGATAGCCAAGTGTTATCCCCATTAGCATCAGGTGGTTCATCCTCATCAAGAGGATCTAGTAAGAATTCACCACGGAGAGGTATAGAAATCCCTCCACCTTCGGTTTACCATGGTTCTAAAAATAAAGGTAAACAAATTGATCCCTTATCTACACTGGAAAATTTGGCTATGATTTTCAAGCAATGTTGAATAGTTACCCTTGCACATTTTGTGGGTTGTCTAATCATCATGTGGCCAAGTGTAGGAAATGGAAGTCCATATTGGAATAGATTGAGAAAATGCATTCTCCTAAACCTGGCTCAACTAAGAGCAGTCAAGGTAAGGTTCCTAAAAATGTGGATCCTAAAAAAGTGGATAAGAGGTTTTGTGATCACTGTCATAAACTAGGTCATGTAATTGATAAATGTTGGAAGCATCATCCAGAACAAAAGTTAAAGTTTGTTAAGAAGGATAGCAATAATAAACCAACCAATTTGACCATTTCAGTGAATCGTAAAAACTGAGTTGAAACAACCACCTAAACAGGAAAATGTGTTGAAAAAGGTGGGTAAGCAATTTATCAGTTTTATGTTTGCATAGTTGATTTGTGGAATACATGCAAACTAACAAGGCAGTTTTGGAAATCCTATTAAATTGTGAAAAGGATAAGTACCAAATTTATTTTTCTACTTTGGTGTTGGTGAAGTATCCTAAAGAGGAAATAATCAGGTGACATGTTTAAAATACTTAATGTAATTTTCTTTTGATGGTTTTACAACTTCATCTTTCAGAACATTTACAGTTCAGTGGGCATGATCATTGGTCAGATGTCTATATTTGGATTTTAGTTAGTATGTTGTTATTGTGTAATTTGTGGCATGTAGGCAATGTTTTTAAGTGTACAACTTATACAAACTCTTTGTTTGTTATACATGATTTTTGCACATTTGTAAGTCTTATTAATAGGCTTAAATATTTCTAACTATTAGATATAGTTGCAAATAGTATGTACAAGTTTTACAATAACAAGCCATGAATGCATGTTACATTTTCATTATTGACAGTGGTGAGTGGTGAGTGCGAAGATTAGGATGTACAGAAGAGGAATATGGCAGTTGCAGTGTCATATCAGTTGCAATTCAGGCCATTGGGTTATGTTACTATTATTGGAATTTTAATATTGCAATATTTTGGAAAACTTACCATGTTATACACTAGGTTTTGTGTTTATATTATGCGAGAGAACGTGTGTGTACAGTTCAAAGCATAGTGAATTTCCATTTTGAGGTCAAAATGGTCTTATTGGGAGGAGTGATCTCAAAGATTTTTTGCTATGTAAATCTTCCTAAACTTCACTAAACCTAGACCATTGTGAAGGTCTTCTCGAGACCTTTATGATGGTATGTTGAAATTCAGAATCAAAGTTCGTATGTAAATTCTATCGCCGGTCAAAGTTAAGGTCGTAAATGGGTCAACCTGGTCAACAGGTCAACAAGTGGACCAATGACAAGGTGACACGTGGCAGTTGGTGACAAGGAAAAATTGATGGTCTTGTAATGTTTCAAAATTAGTTCCATGGTATAGAACTCATCGTATACTCTTGAAGGATTTTGAATGGACCAAATCTGAGTTCATATGCGAAAAATATACATAGTCAAAGTTGTGGTCAAATGATGACGTGACACACTTTGACGTGGAAAATGTCATATTATGGGCGTGACACTTGGTAGGTTTGTAGTGGATTTGAATTTAAAATAATAATAATAATAATCTATTTAATCCATTCCACATGAATAAGCCTAAATCTCATGGGATAAGGAGGATTTTGTGGCCAAAAAGCTATTTAAAGGCTTATCATATCCCTTTCCCACCAAATGTGGGGTCAATGGCTAAATTGGGCGCCTAAACCTATGGAAGGGGATTTGAACCCTTGACCTATGCCAAAATACTTATCATCCTTACCAACCTGCCACTTTTTAGCAAGTGATAGAATATGAGATCACTTCTATTTAAAGGGACCTTTTGGTAGGTTTGTAAATGGACAACGAAGGACTAGTTTGCAGAGATCACCATTTTCAAGGCACTTATAATCCAAATTTTGCAATGGTGTAAAAATAAAATTTGTTCAAAATTCTAAGAGATTTCCATAAATGTAAATTTTGTTATAGTAAGTGTTGTATATTTTCCTATGTAGGTGTTTTTCCATCGTAGTTTCACAGATCATGCACGAGGAGCAGGAAAAGATCTACATTTTCCAACCACTTCTAGTTTGAATCAGGCCATGGAGTAAAAATGATTTTTTTCATAATTTCCTCTAGTTTCCAGAAATGTAAACCTATTTTATGTAGGTATTTTATATTTCAAGTTGTAGTTGTTTTTCAAATGTAATTTGCAAAGGAAACTATCAGTGAAAATATTGTAGGGGCCACAAATGGATTTGGGAACATTTACTGGTAAATTGAAGATTTCAAGAGGTCTGAATCAGCTCATTTGTAGGTATAAAGGTATGTTAAGTCATTAGTGAAGGGATATTTTACTTATTGGATGTTTAATAGATTGATTCACTTTCTGTGAATCTGGAGACATAGCCTTCGGGTGAACTCCATTATCAAGTTCTTGTGTTGTGGATTTGATTTTAGTTTTTAGAAGCTTTTGATCAAATAAAAACATTCAAGTTAGTTTATTTGATTAATTATTAAAGAAATCAAAAACTGGTTTAATTGGAAGGAAGTAAATTTTAGTATCCATAACCCACAACAAATCTGAATACATTTATTAACTTGGATTTAAATATCAGATTGAGTGCATTCTAAATCAACTGTGATTATTTTATTTGGATTTGTGATAGATTCAGATATTTCACTTAAGTTGAAAATTAAGGATTAATTTGATCTTTTGGAAGAGTTTAAGTTTGGGGATTTCAAGAACACCCATAATTGATAAAAAAAGGAACTCTTGATCAAGTTGAAATATTTTAAAGTTAAGAATATGAGAATTTTCTAAGTAATCTTGGAAAAATTTTAAGTACCATTTCCAGATCACTTATTCTATTCATTCTTCTAATTCATCTTGTAGGGGAAGAATAGCTCTAACATTGGAGTAACCAGAGATTCAATAGGAGTCTAGATTGGATTTCCTATTATATCACTCGATGTACTAGATGGACATGATGCTTGAGAAACGTAATATGAATTATCTCAGATCTCATATTATTGTATTTGAAGAGATTCAAACTTTGGATCAACTATACCTCTCAATCTATCTAATCCAATGCATCTCTTTTCAGCTGGCTTGTGAGAAAACCTACAACAAGAATGTGAAATGACGTAGATAAAAACATAAGTGGATTCTAAACATCAAGTTTTATGTTTTTTGAGATTTTTTATTTTTACTTTTTATTTATTTTTCGTATATCTAATTTTTAGGATTATTTGGATCAATATAGGGTGTAAGTAAAAAAATCTTCCCCATAGGGGGCACTAAAACTGTTGGTGAAATAATTTATCACGGTGAAAATCGGGGTTTTTACCAACACTCGAGACTATTTCCCTCTCTAACAAGGAAAAAATATGCCTCATCAATGTGCAATAAATGATCTTATTTTACTCTCCTTTTAATCAAGTTTGACTACATTTTGTTGCTGTTGTTTAATCTAGTATAAGCTAGGATGTAATTTCCATCTTTTGTTTGATTTAGTTCTAATATCTAAAAACTATGTAATTCTTAACAAAGTGTGTAGAAATTTAGTTTTTGGAAAAAACAGTCACATTCGGTCAGACAAGAAAAGTATAAAGTAACCATCACATTTTTGAGAACATTGGCTTCAATACAGCTTAGCTCTGGAACCTTCAGGCTTAGTTCTATAACTCCATCACTCAGCTAAGGAATTCTATCGCTTAGTTCTGAAGCCTTCAGAATTAGTTCCGGAACTCCAGTACTTAGTTCCGGAACTCCTGCGCTTATCTCCAGAACTTTGCGATTAGTTTCAAAATGTTTCCCTTTGGTTGGAACTTCTCCAAAGTTCTAAAATCAATGGGAATCTGTTTATTTTGACAAAATCTAGTGATAGAGAAATTAATGGGCCCTCCAATCAAGAATAAATCAATGAATTATTGATTCTTCATACTCCAAAAATACTTATGTAGAATGAGACAGTTGTATATCTAGAAAGGTTTCTAAATTCCACATCTACTTTGAGCACTATTTTTTCTCTAGAACCTATAGATGGATGATTATACATTGAGCACTTATGATTGTAAATGCATCTTTGGATGATGAAATATATATAAAGACCGAAGATAGATTAGATAGATAGAGAATATATATGATATAGATATATAATGAAGTTTTGTAAGACAACATTTCAGTAATAAGATAGCCATTTCATTTTGAGAGAATCATACTTTGTCAACTCCTGATTCAAGGTGGAGCAAGGGCCCACTCCTCCAAGAAGTAGGATTCTTTATTTTATTGGTATTTATATTTTTAAGCAATTTGTGTAAATCTGTTAAGTCTTAATTCTGTAAGTGCTTTTGATTCTTCAGTTGAATTCTGTTACATAATTGTCCCTGTAGGTGTTGTAGATTAGACTCTTATTTCCTTGCAAGAATTTTCAACAACATTTTCAAACGTGTGTTTATTTCCAAGAAAGTGTGTTTACTTCTACAACGTGTGTTTATTTCAGCAATTTGTTTCATTCTACGAAGTGTGTTTATTTCTAGCAGCATGTTCAATTCTGAAAGATTTATTTATTTCAGCAATGAGTGTTTATTTCAACAAGTTTCTTATAGTTTAGATTTAATAAGGATTGGATAGGAAATTCTTAAAGACACTTTAAAAACCCCCTAGAAAATTAAAATAATAAATATCTACAATCAATTACTAGATCACTAAGATTCTTCTTGTTGCATATAGCTTCAGACACACCCCTGGTTTGAATATGACATCAACCAAGAGTTGATTAAATGAAGGGAATAATGACACCCATATCTCTCCTTAGGAATGGGGAATCTCCATTTATTGAAAATAGGAAATATATACACTACTCTAACCATCGTGGGTGGCCTTTCAACCTGGAGATCACACAAGAATACTCCACTAAACCCGTGTGTAAAAAGGAGGTGGAGGAAATATGTGTGTATGGAGAGAGGGGAAAAGTTAGAAGGTGGTTTTAATCAATACATATCAAGATGATTTTATTGACATATAATGTTTCCAAGTTAATAATGAGAAGACACCATGTCAAGGAAAGAAGAACTAAACATAAGTAAATCCAAGTTTATTTGCATAATATTTCACAAATAACCATGCTCATAGAGTAAATTTGAGATGGAGAGGAAAACATAAGACAATGAGATATAAGAATTGAATTTTATTTCTTGTAGTAACACATTGGGAGATATGACCTAAGAAAATCTAACCCTTTGGAATGGAGAAGCCATTCTAATTTATAACTTTACAATGTGTCTCTTCATCTACCCCCACATGACCTTTCATAGTCCCATCACTTATGACCTTTCACATTCCTCTAGGAATGAAAAATAAGCCCATTTCTTATTAATTGGAAAAGGGAATTTTTATAATGAAAAATTAAAGGTCACTTAAGTGAATAAGACAAAAATCCCAAAAGTACATTTCCCAATGAAGAAATAGAACATAGATAGAAAGAGAATAAGAAAAGATATGATCATGTTGAGGAATAAGAAGCCCCAATGAAGAAGATCCGTCTCCCATGGTACCCATTAAAAATCCTATGGGAATTAATTCCTTTCCTTTGACCCCCTTGTTAAAACGTACCCATGCGAAGAAAACCTTGTCTAATTGTAGATTACACACATGTTCCAAAATACTGACACAAGTCTCAGGAATGCCACTAAGTGTTCTAAATTGTGTGAACCAAATTTTTGGTCTCTTGTGGTATTAGATATGGAGCCTATAATTTTTGTGAGATATTCCAAGGTATTCTTGTTGAAGGAAAAAGGATCTCCAACTTTCTTTCTAAACCAATTCTTGAAAGGAACTTAGGAGTTATTCCAAGGATGAATTTTCAACGAGTGAGGATGATCTAAGATCTTTTACCCTTTTGATAACACTCTTTAAGATTTCGATGCATGCTTCTTTGTGGACTTAAGCTCTAAAATAACATCATTCATTATATCACACCTAACACCCATCATGTGTGACCACATAGGAGACAAATTCTCAGAGATGGATGCAAATACATTCTGGTTCACCAAGGAGTATGAGTCAAGAAAAGTTATCTCAGATACCAATGCGAGAACATTATACCAAATTGATTTTTCTTTCTCAATCTCCTCCTTTTTCACTTTGATATTTGAAATAGTAGCAAAGACAAAGTTGAATAGAGAGAGAACATTAGGAAACAAAAATTTTCCTTTTTCAATGATCTTCTCCACCCATCTGTCATTGGATATTCCTTACATGGTATACCATTAGGCTCTCTTGATCAAATAGGGATTAAAATAACTAATAGGAGAGATCACTTCTACAGGATAGAGAGATGATGCATTGTGATCTCGAAATGATTACACATAAGAAGTCAAGGTTCTAACATGCTCCTCAATTTTTTCCACAATATACTTATTTTCTTCGTTTCTTGCAAATAATCAGGCTATAAAATATTTTTAAAAATACACATATCCCTTGTGTTTAGATTTCCCTGTGGTAACCTTTGTCAACACATAGTCATCTTATATCATTAATTCCATAGGTTTATTCACTATAGCATGTGAAAATTCCACATACTAAGCTCCGAAGCCTACGTGAAGAAATGAGAGGTTGCTTGAGATTTCTTGGTCCGCTTGGCTTTGATGTATTTTGAGATAGCCTAAAAGTAAGGTTTCTTTTTTGTTCCATCGTTCTTGATTCACCTCAAACAACTCATGTAACCATGGGAAAGGATAAGAAGGTGTAGAAATAAAGTTGGCTATATTTGGTGCTTGATATAGAACCACAACATGACCGAGATGAGATGACTCCACTACTTCGAGGAGACAATTGGATTCCTAGGATGATTAGGATATTGAGATGGGTCAATCTCTCTCGGTTAAAGTTGCTCCATAGAATTTTATTTGATATTTT
This sequence comes from Taxus wallichiana var. yunnanensis, assembly GCA_018340775.1. Classification (NCBI taxonomy): domain Eukaryota; kingdom Viridiplantae; phylum Streptophyta; class Pinopsida; order Cupressales; family Taxaceae; genus Taxus; species Taxus wallichiana. The sequence goes on along the minus strand of CM031239.1, from coordinate 876,581,855 downwards.
CAATCTTCTAAAGATTCATAGAGGGGAAACATCAATTCCCTCCTCTTCTACAATTTTCTCTTATATGATATTTCGATTGAGAAGACCCGGTGGCGCATCGGATGTCTGTGAGAAGAAGTGAGGGACACTTGTTTGGAATAAGCTAGTATTTCTCTACTCTCAATGATAAAATCCATTCTCCATTTGAACCATTATTTTTCCCTCTTGATTACTACCATGGTCCTCTCCGTTATTTCACCGGACTCTCAAATACTTCATGGAGTGAGAGGAAGAGGAAATGACCAAACTTCTTGATACTCAAGGTTAGATAGGTCATATCCATCATTAACCACTCCCTCAACAAAACATTTAATTTTGAAATATCTTTTCGATCCACTATCATTCTCATATAGTCCCATCTTATGACCTCAAGTTTATCTACAAAATTATCCCAATAGTCCTCAATTTGTGAAATGTGATTCAATCTCAGCAAGAATGACCCATGATTCTTCTTGAGGTCATAGTTGGGCCTACACACATAGTAATACAAATTGAAGGTTGTGAGGGAGGATTCAATATTTGTTGCATCAACCATAATATTTCATGAATATATTCCCAATGAAATAGGGAATGATACACCCTTCATCTTTGCATTCTTGGAATTTGTGTGAACATAGGACAATTTTCAACACAACTCAATCCTCGATGATATTTTCACTTAGATATTTTGGTAACTAGTGAGGGGCAAGGTCAAAACCTCCAACCGTGAGATAGGTGAAGGTGAGAAATTAAATGAAGTGAATTTAATACTTCTCAATCAACTCAATAAAATGTTATGGGATTATCTACTCAATATTTAACTCACGGAGCCTTATGATAACCATGGTGAATACATCGTTCACCCTAAAGAAATGAGATCTACTCTCTCAAAATTTGAGCTAAGGATTCTTCTCGAATGTGGGAGAATTTTGTGGAATATTTGGGGCGAAAAAGACCTTGTAAGGGATTTTTATATATGATAATGTATACAAGGTATGAGGTCATTGAAAACTTCTTGGAGCTAGGAAATTACACCAACTTCTTGTGAATTTTGTTACTTATGATTTTCCCATCAGGTCATATGATTTCCATCTGTGACCACTAGAATGAATTGGTGATGTAGGGGCATCACTCTAGGGAAATATAGGCATGTTGAGTTCAATTTTTTTGTCTTCTTAGGTTCTTATAAGTGTCCTTGAGTCAATTTTGATGTCTTGTTAGACTTTAGGGGTTTAACATTTGAATTATGGAGTTTCCCTCCATTTTGACCTATTCAATTTTTTTTTGAATTTCTAGAGCTAATTTTTGGATTTCTAGGTTGTGTAGAGACATTTTAGGTGTTTTTAAAGAATTTTGTAGTCTGTTTAAGCTCCAATGTGGTCTCCAAGTACTAGGGTAATGAATGAATTGTAACTCCTAACCAAGGTTTAGCTCTTTCACACATCTTCTAATGGGATCATATCCTCGTAAAGCTTGCATATTTCCAAGAAAGGATAGTTGTGGGGAGGTATTCAAGCCAAGAAGGTATAAATATACTTTGTAAGTGTTTATTCAATTTTGATTAGTCAAAGAGAAATGGTATTGGAGCTCCAAGTATGAATACAAACCAACGATACTATTTTGCACTCAACCCCATTATTGCAATTATATGAAATTATGTGTTTGATATTTGCATGTGTGTGTTTTGAGAAAGTTAGTAATGAATCAAATGAGTGAAGGGTGTAAATACTTGTATTGAAGTGTCAAGGAATCATTCATACTTATTGGTATTATACTTCTCGGGGATTTGTACATGGTAAAATGTAGCACATGCATAGAGTAAGATAAGTGTGCCAAGAATTTGAAGGAAGGAAAAAATTAGATGCATCGAGAGAGAAACTAGTTTGTGATACAAGTTGCAAGATCCTTCAGAGTTATAATTCGGGGAAGGAATCCACTTTGTTGATTCAAATACAAATCTTGTAGATTGTCAAAACCTTGATCTCTCGGAACATAGAGTACTCCAAGAACAATCATGTATTTGCATGTTTGTTGATAAATTTTGGTAAGGAAAAAAGTTGGTAAATGTTCATATAATCCCATTTTAATTGAATTTAGTTGTTGAATTTATGTGAAGTAAAATTGGTGAAAGAAAATACACTCTCGGGCCACCTATGCAAACCTACCAGGGGGTTTAAGATTTTGTTCATAAATTGCATTGTATAGATGATCTAGGTTTAAAATTTGATAGGGGACACATTGGGGAGGAAAAAAGGATATTTTTAAGGTTTGAGGTCCCGAGGAACTTTACTTTTCTCACAGCTTAGTGATAGTTATACCGAGACTTGTAGGTATTCGCTAAAGACCTACTTAGATTCTTGAATGGTGAAAGTTGAGGGAACTGTTCCAAAGAAATTTATTGAGAATTTTTAACCACTTAAAGAAGCACTAAATGGGTACCTAAAACAATAAATTTATTTTTAATTTGAGTCTATCTTCAAGAATTATAGTATAATTTGTCTTCTACCGAGATCCAGAAGGGAGAGCAAGACCATGAAATGTGACATTGAAGGAAGTGGGAGAATCTTTAGAGTTAACTCAAAAATCTGATAAAATAAAATAAGATTGTAATGACCAAAGAGGGATAAAAGTCTCACAAATATTATTGATCATGAAATCAGATTACATAACAATGCAAGAGATGTAATATTTATAGATATTAGACATCCTCATATGGATAGACATGAAACCCTATCGGCACCAACTACGAGATGATAAGACCCATCTCACATGCACTATGTAATTATTACTAATACCAATATTGAATGTTATCCAACATAACAATATTGAATGCAAGTCACTAGACTAGAGTGCACATGTTGCACATTATTAAATAAAAGACAATGCAATAAATATGCCTATGCTAAATTATGCTAACATTCCCCCCCTTAATTTTGCATAGTTTCCAATGAAGTGGAGAGGAACTCTCTGAATACAGTGTGAATTTGTCACGTGCAAGTGACTTAGTGAAAACATTTGCCTTCTGTTCAGCTGTAGGACAAAACTGGAGCTGTATGTTGTGCTTCAAGACATGCTCACGTATGAAATGAACCTGTACTTCAATATGCTTGGTTATCTCATGAAATATTGGATTGCGAACAAGCTTCAGAACTCCTTCATTATCAACATATACTGGAGTAGATTTCTGTTGTGGTAGACCAATTCCTTCCAGTATTCGGCGCATAGTCATATTGCTTCACAAACAGCTTCACCTACAACTCGATACTCTACTTTTGTAGAAGAGTGAGAAACAAATTTCTATTTCTTGCTTCCCCATGATATCGGTCTAGATCCCATAAAGAAGATGAAGCCTGATGTTGACTTCCTATCATCCATGTTTCCTGCATGATCTGAATCTGAATATCCTATCAAGAAGAAGTTATCGTTCTTCTTGTACTCTAGACCAAGGTCAACTGTACCCTTTAGATATCTCAGTATTCTCTTTGCTACTTTCCAATGACATATTTTCAGTTCTTGCATGAAGCATGATAAATAGCTGACTGCAAAGTTGATATCTAGTCTAGTATATGTCAGGTAAATGAGACTCCCGATCAACTACCGATAGAGAGTTGCATTCACCGGTGGTGATGGATCGGAATGAGATAACTGAAGTCTCGCTTCCATAGGTGTAGCAATAGGAGTGCAGTCCATCATCCTAAATTTCTCAAGTGTTGTCTTGGTGTATTTCAACTGCGACACAAAGATATGATTCTCTTTTTGCCATACTTCCAACCCAAGACAATAGTGCATGAGCCCAAGATCTGTCATGTCGAACGATCGATTAAAATCCTTCTTTGTTGCATCGATCATCTTCACAGAATTGCCTATAATGACTAGATCGTCAACATAAACAACCACAATGACAATCTCCCCCCCTTTCTTTTTGAGGTAGAGATTGGGGTCATAAGGATTCCTTTCGAATCCATGACTTATGAGATGCTCATCAATTTTGATGTACCATGCCCAAGGTGCCTATTTTAGGCCATATAGATATTTTATGAGTCTACATACCATCATCTCTTTTCCTGGTATTACATAACCCTCTGGCTGAGTCATATAGACTTCTTCTTGCAAATATCCATTAAGAAAGGCACTTTTCACATCCATTTGGTGAACTTTCCAACCAAATTGTGTAGCTAGAGCAAAGATCATCCTGATTTTCTTGATCTTGGCTGTGGGAGTAAATGTCTCCTCATAATCATTTCCTTCTTGTTGTGCATACCCCTTTGCTACAAGCCTTGTTTTTATACTTGTCAATAGTGCCATCTGATTTGTACTTAGTCTTGAATATCCATCTACATCCAATGGGTTTCTTCCCTGGTGGAAGGTCGACAAGTTGCCATGTGTTGTTCTTCATCACTAATTGATACTCTGAATCCATGGCATCTTTCCAAGCTTTTGATTGTAGGGCTTCCTGAACTATAGATGGCTCAAATGTTTCAACAAATCTACTCATTAGGGAATAATTTACCTCTTCATGAGCTTGACTGTGAGTTCTAGGTCAAGGATTGGATGATGTGCTAGGTGCTTCATCCAAACTTGCATCTCTTATTAATTGAGTATACCATTTAGGTAAATTCTTAGCTGTTCCATTGGCTTGTGGTGGATCCAAGTTTTCACCATCATCCAATTCAACATTGTCATCTTTAGTGGGAACATAAAAATTTTCTTCACAAGAGGTGTATTCTACATGTTTGTTGAGTCGTTGAGTGGAGCAATGCTTGTTTCTTCTCAAAGAACTCAACATCCCTACTTGTGTATACTTTCTTTGCTTTCAGATCCCATAATTTGTACCCAAGTGCTTCTTCACTATATCCAATGAATATTAGTTTCTCAGCTTTCATATCCAACTTGTTCCTGTTCTTCTTGGGTATGTGCATGCTAGCTTTACACCCAAATACTGTTAGGTGTGTAATTGATGGTTTTCGATTTGACCATGCTTCTTGAGGTGTCACTCCTTTAAGAGCTACTGTGGGCACTCTGTTCAACAAATAGACTGCAGTTCTTGTAGCTTCTACCCAAAATGTCTTTGTTAAACCTGAGTCGTCAATCATACATCACACCATTTCCATGATAGTATGATTCCTTCTCTCAACTATACCATTTTTCTGTGGTGTGTGAGTAGGAGGCATTTATCAACGAATCCCATGAGCTTCCAGGTAAGTCTTGAACTCATTGCTTGTGAATTCCCCCCCTTGATCTGAGTGGAGAGTTTTGATCTTGCGACCAACTTCATTCTCAACAAGTGCTTTGAACTTCTGAAATGTCTCAAAGGCTTGACTCTTGTTTCTTAGACAATATATCCACATCTTTCTTGAGTAGTCATCAACACAAAGAATGAAGTATTGACATCCAGAATGACTTGGTTGCATGGGCCCGCAAATATCGATGTGCACCAAATCAAGCTTTCCCTTAGCTCTATATGTGTTCTTCTGGAAGGGTACTCTGTGTTTCTTTCTAGCTAGGCAATTGTGACACTTGCCAGTGTTGTGCTTGAGTGTAGGAAATCCTTTCACCATGTTGCCCTTTTGAAGTGTTTGGAGATAGCCAAAACTGATGTGACCATATCTACAATGCCATAGTTCTGCAGATTGTGTGTCTTTGGCCACTAGAGCTTGATCATCCTTGTGGACAAAATCAAGTTGGAACATGCATCCCACATTGGAGGCTCTTGCTACAATCTTGGAACCTCTTGACTTATCTCTTATCAAGCACACTTTTTCTCCATTATTACTGTCAAAATCCAACTTCAAGTTGTGATCAAGGAGTTGACTAACTAATAGCAAATTCTTGGTCAACCCAGGTACATACAATACATCTATGATTTTGCAGTTATGCTTTCCAAGAGGTAGTGAAATGTTTCCAATCCCCTTGACATTGTATGATGAGTCATCACCTAATGACACATGGTTCTTGTTAGGTGAGTCACGTAGTGTGTAGAACCAATCCTTGTGTCCAATCATGTGTCGAGTTGCACCCGAGTCAACATACCAGATATCTTGTGTGGACTTGGTTTCTTCATCAAATTGAGTAGAATACATGTGGTGTCCTTCATCTAAATCATCATCATGTTCGGCAATGTACCCTTGTTGTTTGGGTTTTCTTTTCCAATTACCATTTTTCTACCCTTGATTGTTGTTCTTGTTGGACTTCCCTTGATTTGAATTATTGTTACCCTGTTGGTTATTGGGTTTTGAATTGCTTGATGAACCCTTTTTGTAGGAATTGTACCAACAATCTTTGATGTCATGTCCCCCTATTGAAAATGGGACACTTCTTGGTGTTGTCTCGTTGACTTTGATTTTGTTGGGACTTCTTGTGATTAGACTAAAATTTCCCTTTCCTTTACGATTGGAAGATAGTGCTTGCTCATTTTCATGATCTTTATTGTTCATTACCTCTTCTTATTGGAGTAGATTGACCAACTTCTCAAAGGTGACTGTGTGTTCACTCATATTGATGGTTGTCACAAAGATTCTGTAGGAAGGAGGAAGTTCTCGCAACACAATTGGTATGAGGTCTTCATCGCTTATCTCTTTTCCCAATGCCAATAGAGATGCCCTCAAAGTAACAACTTGTCTCAAAAAAATTAAACCTTCTCATTGTGCTTGAACTTGAGAGTATGTAGTTGTGATAGTAGGTTGAGGATGACATTCTTGTTCTTTGCCTCATAGACTATGCTCAACTTATCCCATGCATCCTTGGCTGATGTGGCATCTCTAATGTGGGGTTGCACATCATCCGTTATGCCAAACAAGATGATCAACTTGGCCTTTTGATTGGCCCTGTCAAATTGAACTTGTTGTCTTCCATCATCAAGTGATCTTGTTGTTGTTCCATCTACAACTGTCCATAGGTCTTCAAACTCAAGTAACATCTTGATCTTCGGTTTCCATGCAACATAGTTGTCTCCTCTAAGCAGTTGTGAATCTGGCAAGAAGAAATTTGGTGCTTGTGCACCCATTTCTGCAATCTAAATTTCTAACAAAGGGTAAGGCTCTTATCACTCCAGGTTTATGGTCTCCCTCTCAATATACCATCAGGCTGATATACCAAACCTTTCTATATATGCTCCCTTCCGATATACCCATCGGTATGTGGAAGAAGATCACCCTTTCAATATACCCATCAGTATGGAAAGAGGTGTTAACGCACGTGAAAGAATTTAGTACGTGGTACGTAGATAGTATGGAGAGGGGTTTGTGCAAGCAAAAATGGATGGGAGGGCTCAAATGTGTGTGTATTATGTCCTTATTATTCCCGTCGATTTTATAGGTCGATGCCCAAACGACGCGTTTACGTATTTTGTGTTAGGCGTTAAGTGCAGAGTAGTCATGACAACATCACCCGTAAGCACTTCTTAAAGGCACCGTATATACCAAATGTCTTGCTATGAGATCAAAGATCATGTGTGATAGAAACAAACATAAAATAAAAAATTTGCACTTTTTTTTACCTTTATGCACCAAAAATGCTCCAAAAGTACATCAAAATGAAGTTTTTTTTTTGTGTTCCCCCTCTTTAGAAAAAAGGGTTTAGAATCAAAAAATACACAATTTAGGCCAAAAATATTTTTTAACCCCCAATAGGTGTTTTTTCGCTAAATTTAGCGGTGGCTCTAAATGTGTTTGGTTAGCTTCTAAATTTAGAAATCTCCCAAAATTTAGTAATTTCTCCAAATTTTCTGAAAAAGAATAATTTAATAATAAATATGGAGAGAGTGGGAATTGAACCTCTGACATGTTTGTTCCCAAGATCCAAACAAACAATCTGAATATTGTTTTCACCTTTTCTCACAAACCGTGATCAATTTACCAGCTAGATCTGATTTTTTTCAGAAAAAATGATCCGACTTGTATAGAATTTTCGTCATATGTAGAGGCCGAATCTGAAGATGATGTAAACTGCAAAGTTGTGCACCTCCTTCTTATCTTTCTAGTGAAAAAAATGGCACATCAATCGACATTGTATGAAAAAGTTACGTCCTTTTTCTAAGAGCTATCTGCTGGAATTTTGTTGATGGGACTGCTTCAACCTTTGCTCCCGAATTCTTCACACCTCCACTTTTAGATCTGATTTTTTTTTTTTAGATCTGATCTTTTTTTTAGATCTATAATTTTTTTCAAGATCTTTCTCCTTTTTTTTAAGATCTCTTTTTTTTCACAAATCTTTTTTTTTTTTTTTTCAAGATCTTTTTTTTTTAAGATCTCCAAATCTGAAATATTCCGCCAATATGTTGGATCAATTGGCTATGCCAATGACTAATAAAAAAATTACCTTTTAGATAAGTGGATAGGTCAAATTTTAGTTGAGGGATGCTTCAATGGCTCTCCTTTGATGCAGATCTTCTTCTCCAATGGATCCTCTCCAATAGTGCTCCTCTTCAACCTTGTTTGGATAGAACCTGCTCTGATACCAAATGATAAAATAGAATAAGATTGCAATGACCAAAGAGGGATGAAAGCCTCACAAATATTATTAATCATGAAATCAAATTACATAACAATGCAAGAGTTGTAATATTTATAGATATTAGCATGAGACTCATATGGATAGACATGACACCCTATCGTGCACCAACTATGAGATGATAAGACCCATCTCACATACACATGTAATTACTACTAATACCAATATTGAATTTTATCTAACATAACAATATTGAATGCAAGTCACTATACTAGAGTGCACATGTTGCACATTATTAAATAAAAGACAATGCAATAAATATGCCTATGCTAAATTATGTTAACAAAATATTGCTCACATATTAAAATTTAAAAATGGTGTTCAAAACTACCATCATTTTCCTCAAAGACCATGTGGAATACTCTATCCTCCACCATTCCATATGTAAGCTTCTCAAGAAGCCATTTGAAGCAATTTTTGGCAAAAGTGAGCTAGGTAATCAATTCTTGAGTTTCTAAGGGTATATGAAGGAAAAAAATGCTTGTAGAAATGAATGAGTTATTTTGATCCTAAAGGAAATATTTACAAGTTTTTGATGTTTCCAAGTATAGAGAATAAAATAAAATTGTAAGATATGGACTAAATTGTAGTTGATTATCTAATACTACTTATTGAGAGTGTGAAGATCCTAGGAGTACTACATCATATTGGTATCGAGAAGATAAGGAGAATAAGTTCGAGAGAGAGAGAGAGAGAAATAAATAGTGAAGAAGAAAGAGCTTGAGAGAGAAGTGAAGAAGTGACAAAATGCCACCAAGAAGAGTAGGTGGAGGTGGAAATAGAGAATAAATCATAGGTGTTGAGTTAAATATAATGTTGAGAAATATTCAAGACATGTTAGGAGAACTATAAGTATCCCGAAGAAGAGGTAAAGCATTGGAAAAGATAGTGATGATGAGAGAGAAATACCAGTGGAAACATCAAAAGTATACCAAGAAGAAGAAGGACCAGAAGTAAGAATAATGAATGTAGTCATGGAAGAAAACAAAAATCCAAAGATGAAAGTGATAGAATATGGAGGTATTCTACATCCAGAATATCTCATATATTAGATAGCTAAGATGGAAAAATATTTTGATTTGGAGAACATTATAGAGAACAAGAAAGTGAAATTTGCAGTCACCAAGCTCATAGGACATGCAACAGTATGGTGGGACTTTGTGCAACAGGAAAGATTAAGTAGAAACAAAGAGAAGATCAAGAAATGGGACAAGACAGTGGCCAAGTTGAAATTTAAGTTCATTCCGTAGACTATCAAACTATTTTATTCAAGAAATTACAAAATTTGAGGCAAAGAGAGTTAAGTGTAGAAAATTATATTGATGAATTCTACAAGTTGGCTATGAGATATGGTCATATAAAGGATGATGCTGAAGAAGTGGTCAGGTACGTAAATTTTTAAGGTTGAACATTCAAGATGAAATCAATTTATTTCATTTGAAATCAGTAGAAGAAGCATATCAGGTAGCCTTAAGGGTAGAAGAAAATTTATCAATAAAACAAACTCAATATTTGAGAGGTAGAGGAAGAGGAGTAAGAGGAAGAAATCAACAAACATTAAGAGGCAAAAACAACAACAAACAAATGAGGAAGAAGTGACTAGTTCACAAACACAAAGTTCATTTAGGGGTGGATACTCAAGAGGTGGATATTCATACAGAGGCAGAGGTGGATATGGAAGAGGTAGAGGTGAATTTACTAGAAGGTGATTCAAATGCAACAAGTTTGTTGGAGATAGATCATTTTAGTGTCATGACTATCCTTAAGAAAGAAGAAGTAGGGCTAGTGAAGCAAGAAACCAAGTAGCACATGCAGATAAAGAGGAGAGTGCAACATCTCCATCCTTGGGAAAAGAGCATGAAACTGGAGAATCTTTGATGATGAGAAGAAATTTGGTGAATGCAAGCAATCATAAAGAACCAAAGTACAAAGAAGAGACACGTTTAGGATAATATACAAGGCAAGAGGTAAGTGCTGCGAACTAATTATTGAAAATGGTAGTACTGATAATCTAGTCTCCACTAAAATGGTAGAAAATTTAAACTTGAAAATAACAAAGCATCCACATCCTTACACAGTCTTTTGGGTTCAAAAAGAGCATCAAGTTTTAGTAATTCAACAATGTTTGGTTGATTTTAAAGTAGGTAGATATCATGATTAGGTTTTGTGTGACATATTTCCCATGGATGCATGCCATCTTCTATTGGGAAGACCATGGAAATTTGATAGAGAGCCATCCATGATGGGTGGACAAATACCTATACATTTGTGAAGGATGGAGTGAAGTATACTTTGAATCCACTAAAGGATAGAAGTGCATGGCCTAAGCATAATTCAAGATTAATGTTTATGGGTTTAAAGTTATTCTTTCAGAAGAGACAAGAAAGTGAGGTGAGTGAGAACAAAGGAAGTATAATCAAGACAATGTGGCAGTGGCTTAGTGGAGAGCATGAGTACCAGAATAACTTGCAAAAGAAAGTAAGTATGGAATATGAGAATGAAACTACAGGTCATGAGGAGCATAAAGGAAATGGTGCACTAGTATAGGTGAACAAGAAATGGTATGACTCAACATATGAGGTCAAATAAGACCCCGCAATGGGAGAACTAGATCATAAGGAAAGATACAAAACATTCCATTAAAAAAAAAAAAAAAAAAAAAAAAAGTCAGTAAGAACAAGGAAAAGATGAGCATAAGGAGGGAGAGATGCTAGTCAAGAATAATTAAGGAACTCATATTTTGAAGAATAATCTCTATTTGATTGTTGTTAGTATAGGTATTATGGTGAAAGAAAGAATGGAGCAGTCACATGGAGAGGGGTATACCACACAAGCATCAAGTTTTCTCAATCTTGAGAATGAATTGAATCAACAAGAGGTAAAAGGATGAGTCAGAGCTTGTATAACAGTCAAAGAGCAATAAGAGACCCTCCATGAAGACATGAATCAAATGTTTAGACTCATCCAACTGATGGAAAGGGTAGTATACGGTCCTAGGGTAGGTAAGAAGCTAGTGATGGTGATTCATGCAAGGATGAAGAAATTTTCAAAGAACACGATAAAACTCCAAGGTACACCAAAAGAAATATCTACATTCTAAGAGCATTCTCAAGAGGTCATGCAAAAGGAAATAAAGAAAAGAAAGGACAAGAACCAACTAGCTAGCAAATACACCACATGAAGCTTCTTTTATCCTCGGGAGTATGATGCGGGGAATCACTCGAGGGGTAATCTATGAATGTTGAGTTCAAAATTATTGTCTTCTTAGGTCCTTAAAGGTGTCCTTGAGTCAATTTTGATGTCTTGTTAGGCTTTAGGGGTTTAAAATTTGAATTATGGAGTTTCCTCTATTTTGGCCTATTAAAAACAAATTTGGATTTCTAGAGCCAATTTTTGGCTTTCTAGGTTGTGTAGGGAGTTTTAAAGTGTTTTTCAAGAATTTTGTAGTCTTTTTAAGCTCCAATGTGGTCTCCAAGTACTAGGGTAAAGAATGAATTATAACTCCTAACCAAGGTTTAGTGCTTCACACATCTTGTAATGTGACCATATCTTGTAAAGCTTACATATGACTAATAAAGGTTAGTTATGGGGAGGTATTTGGGCCAAGAAGGTATAAATGTACTTTGAATCTGTTTATTTAGTATTGGTCAATCAAAGATAAATGGTATTGGAGCTCCAAGTATGAAGAAAAGTTAAAGATATTGTTTTGCACTCAACTCCATTATTGTAATTATGTGAAATTACTATGTTTGATATTTACATGTGTGTGTTTTGAGTAAGTTAATAATGAATAAAATGAGTAACTGGTGTAAGTAATTTTATTGAAGTGTCAAGGAATCATTCATACTTATTGGTATTATACTTCTTAGGGATCTCTACATGGTAAACTATATCACATGCTTGGAGTAAGATAAGTGTGCCAAGAATTTGAAGGAACAAAATCAGATGTATTAGAGAGAAAATAGTTTTTTATCCATGTTGTGAGAGCCTTCAGACTTATAATTTTGGAAGGAATCCATTTTTGATTCAAATACAACTCTTATAGATCTGTCAAAACCTTGATCTCTGGAACAAGGCAGGTACTCCAAGAACAATCCTATGTTTGCATGCTTCTTGATAAATTTTTGGTAAGGAAATAAGTTGTTAAATGTTCATATCATCCCATTTGAAGTTAATTTAGTTGTTGAATTCATGTGAAGTAAACTTGATGAAAGAAAATACACTCTTGGGACACCTCTATAAACCCTACCTGTGGTTTTGAGATTATTTTCATAACTTGCATTATATAGATGATCTAGGTTTCAAATTTGACAGAGACACATTGGGAGGAAAAAAGGATATTTTTGAGGTTTGAGGTCCTAACCATAATTTCATAAATTTAGACATTTTACAATCTAGACTAAATACTGAAATTGGCTATGTTGGTTTTACTTATACCAAATATTGGAATTTGATTTGGCTATTAGTGAATCCAAAAATGTTTTGTTAGAATTGTATGTTATGTATGAGGGATTTCCATTTTAGGGCTTTAAATTTTTTTAGTTCAAATAGGAAATACTTATTGGAATAATTAATACATTTTTAACTTTACAAAGCATAGAAAATACTTATAGTGTCCATTCTCATAAAAATAAATATTTTTATTGTAGTCATTTTTGTACCCTTCAAAGAACAGAAAATCCCATGCGCGTCGGCCTATCACCCAGTGGGCGCTAGGCACTCACCCGAGGCATGTGTAGGCACCGAGCCCTCCTTTGTGTGAGTTGTGTGAGAATGCATCATCTATGACAAATGCAGAGAATGGAAAAGAACCATGCATTCATATTGAGAGCTTATGACAAGTTTCTAGGCTAATGCATCCATTCAGATAAGGAAAGCATTAACAGAATACAAATCTAGACCATAATAGAAAGGAAATGCACAAGGGTTTACATCCATTCACAAATAATATACACAGAACAGATCCATATAGATATAAGTATAAACCAGGAACCACATATATTCATATTCAACATGTTTGATAATCACATTACATTCATTGAGGCCATCACAAATCAATATAATAGTGCATACTAGAGTCATGCATCAGAACTGGACTTAGGTCCCTCATATTACATAGAAAACACAGGCCCATCCCCTTGATATTCCATTACTCCTACAGATCTTCTAAACCCAACCCATAGAACTCTCCACAATATTTCTGCAGAGCTTCGCCTCTCATCTTTGTCCTCTGCTCTACTTCTTTTCCACTAACGTCTCTTTTCTTCTACCAGGCGCTTGAATATATAGCCTCAACAACCACCACCATGCCTTTTAGAAGTTATAGATTGGTCACCAAGTGTCGAAGTGGTCCTCCATGGGAGAATGCCTTCTCTCGATCCGAGATCTCCATTTCTTGCAATGATGTCTTCTGGAACCTTCTATAACATGCATGGAATATTATCTTTCGATTCACGATCGCTAGGATGGCACCTTATCCACAAGGGTCATGATTTTCTTATGTCCTTCCTGGGATGCCGAATGCAGCTAAGTACAAAACCTATTTTTCCTTACGCACGCAAGCCATGTGTTTTGCAAAATCCTGCCATAACCCTTTATCTCGCATGCCTTCAACTTGCACGCTCTTCTTCATCTAGGTCCCGCGCACCCATGCACCTTATTGTACTTAGCTGATATTTTGGGGCCCAACATTTGTCTTGTATTAAATGGGCATATGCCTATTCTCATATAAGAAAAAAAGGTAATATTTAATATTTTTAGAATGGACAATTGCCCATTCTCGACATCCTTTATAGTAATATTAACATTATTAAGGTCAATATTTCTTCAATGAGTTAGAATGGTTAGAAAAGGCATATGTCCATTCTCATATAAATAAAGATTTTTATTTCTGTGATGATAATGAGCATATGCCATTTCTCATACAAACAAATATTTTTTTCATGGTGATGAGAATGGGCATATGTCCATTCTCATAAACTTAATATAGAAAGAAAGAAAATTTTGGATCTGATTTATTTTAACTATGGGGTCATGTGCATTTGCATGTTGTATATTTTACATATTTTGATAATATATATTCATGTCTAATATTGCTTCTAATTTATGATATCAATAAAAATTGACAAATATTTAATTAGAACATAGATTTATTTGCATAGAATGAAGGTAGGAAATTTGTTGTTATGAGATAAATACAACATAAAATGATGGTAATAAATGAATTGTTAAGAGATAGTCTACAAAAATAAACCAATATTTATATATTTTTATGAGATAGACTTAAAAAAAACCAATTATTTTATGTTTATTAATCAACACAATAGTAACAAGTAAACTCAATCAAGCTTAGTATTTGTGGAAATGTGTTGTTATGATTAAAATACAAGTCACAATTTTTTTTGTATAAAATGATGGTAATAAATCCATTGTTATGAAATAGACTAAAAACCAATATGAATGAATTTTTATGAGAAATACTACAAAAATAAAATAAATTTATCTATATATATTAATCAACATAATAGTATCAAATACACTCAATCAAGCTTAGTAATTGATTTTTTAAATGTTTCCAAAGATTGACGTAAATTTGGGTGTGGACCCACATGATTTAACCATGTACATAAATGTGTGAAAAATTTTCTATCAGAATGCATTGTGCCATCAAATTTCCAGCTAGAAGGAAATCCAAATAAAAGCACCTCAGTTCTATCATGAACAAAAAATTTTGTTTCACCTATGAACAATATTTTTCTACTCTATATATTTGCGTGTACTTGTCAAAACCTTTTACATATTTTTTTGTAAATTGGCACAATATTCCCCTTCTTCGATCTTAAAAATTTGTTGTTAATTTCACACTTCGATATGCCCTAGCAAAAAATGAATTAAATATTTCTTATCCAATCAAAGTTTTGAATGAAGGCATGTCGTTCTTGTAGTGCCCACATTTTTTTATAGCTCGATTACTTGTTGCTCATTGCTCATAGACATGTTTTGACAGAGATTTGTTATATTTTGGACATTACATTAGGATATTTGATCTGATTAGGCATGTATGGACATTTAGGCATATAACAATGATTTAGCTTGATTACTATGTTGTTTACATTATCTTATGATGTCATGGATACTAATTGATATGATGTTGTTTTGGGATGTAGTTATATTGATGGATACTCAGTGTTTTGCATGTTGGATTTTATGGATACATGTCATTTTATCATTGTGACTAACTTATGGTGAATTATGTATGGTTGTGCATGTTGTCGCACTTTCGATTCCAGAAAGATGAAATGTTAGTCTAGAATTCATTGATATCTTATTTAGTAATTGATTTATATTTTATCGGATAGGTGTGTTTAATGTGTGAAATGAGTGTGCAGGTGATAGGTCACAAGAGAACGTGGGACTCGTGCCAGCTACACAACTTTGCGCAAGTAGCCCACGGGCTAAGCCTAGCCATGTTTATTGCTTGAGACCTTAGAAATAGAATTATTGTTTTGGGTGCCATGGGTGGCCCTCATTTGTAATGAATTATGTCTTGTAATTATTAATTTTGCTTAGGGTGTCTAATTGTGTTGTAAACTTGTTTTAGGAATTAATGACCCCACTTGTATTAAGTTTTGAATTAGATCAATGATGTAATTAATCTAGAGGTTTTAGGGTCACATGTGAACCCTTGGGTGGTCCCCACACCCTCTAACCTTGTGCCAAACTTTTCCAAACCCGAAATTGGGTTATTTTGGGCATTTTTAGGGACCCCTTTTTAGTTTGGGAGTTCCCTTAACATAAAAATGAGCCCTTGGACCCTACCTAATAGGTAGGGGGGCTTATTTCCAAGGATAGAGGGAGTTTTCCCTCCCTTTTTGCCTCTTGTTTGGTCACATCCATGTAAGGGGTATGGTTTAGTGTGCTTGTTAAAAGTTGCACAAGAATTGTCTTGTTAGCATTTAGAGTAATTTGGGAGAAGAGGGCTAAAAGGCATTTTACCCTTTCTCTCTTTTGTTTTGGCATCTTTGACCTTGAAGGAGGAGAGGGGTGACACATGTCACCCCCTCATTTGTGAGGATTTTTTCTTTCTTCTCTTCAAATTTTCCTTCATGGGAAAAGAAGAGAACTTCTTTTTTGGAGATTTTTCTTGGATGCTTGTGTGATTTGGAGCTAGAGGTTGCTTGGGTCAAGAAGTGGAGAAGATTGAAGTTGGAAAGCTTTTGGAGAGTTTTCCTTGAGGTAGGCTCTTAAGCTTTATTGTATGTGTTATATTCATGCTAGTTGTTAGATTGTTCACTTGGAAATGTGGTGGTTGTATGAGGATTTTTATTTATTGTTACTTGTTTTTGCTCCCTCCATCATATGGCATGATGGAGTTTTGGAGTTGTGGGGGAAGAGAGAGGGATTTTTCCCTCTCAATCCTCATAGGCTTGATGGGAAAGCCTTGTAGGATTTAGTATTCCCCTCAAATGGTTGAGGTGGGGAAGTTGGTTCATTTGGCTTGAACCTCCTTCCCCATTCTTGGTAAGGAAACCCCTTTGGGGTTTGAAAATTCTTCCAAGAAGGATTTGGTGAAAGGGATGAGAAATAAGGAGGGCTTGAATGAATTAGGAGAAATAAGGAGGGCAGGGAGATCTTGTTTTAATGTAACTATTGTTGGTTACAATTTTGGAGAACTTCTCTCCTCTCTTCCCCACTTTGTTTAGAGGTAGAACTTGGTTTCTCCTATTTTTCCGTCCTTGTAAAATTTGGAGTCTTGTCTTGGATATTTGTCTTAATTTTGTGTGGATGTGTTTTTGGTTGTTCACCTCATTCTTGTGTAAGTTGTGGTTAGTTTTCCTCTTTCCCATGGGCTTGGGGGAGGCTAGCATGCATCCCAACTTTGGGAAAGGCATGTAATGATGCCTATGGTTGGGTGGTAAACAAGCTTCTTCTCCTTGTGGTTTTCTTGAAGGCATGTGCATTGGGATCTCAAGATGGAAGTGGGTTGTTGGTTGGAGCTCTTTATCTTCTTCACTCTATTGTGGACATTACCTCTTGTCTCTTGAAAATAATGGTTTAGTGGAAGCTTCATGGTTGTAAAACCTCCTTTTTGTATTTGTAAATTTATTTTAAACTAGTGTAGGTTATTCTTGAGAAAACTCTCTCTTCAAGCTTGCAAGAAGTCTTGTAATAAACTTGAGTAGTTATGTATTTTGTGAAAAACATATTGAACATTGAATTTGAGTCCATTGTAAATAAAATTTGGGATAACTCTTCTTTTTGAAATGAGAAGTTGATTTTTGAAAGCATGTTCCTTCAAAAGAAAATATCATAATTTTTGGATATCTTGCTTGTGTGTGCAAATCTGAAAATCTTAAAATTGCCTTGCAATGGAAAGGAAATTTTGTTGTTTACATGAAATTTGGTATTTAACATTAGAAGAAATTTATTTCTATCACTAAATGGTTTTAGAAATTTGAATTTGTGTGTGTAAAGGAAAGTGGATCTATTGTGAATATGGTTTTTTTATATATTTGTCAAAGAATGATAAAATAAATTAATCTCATATTAAATTTTATGTTCTTGGGTTATTATTGCAAATAAGCTTTGTAGACTTATAGAATTAAAAACTATTTTTTTCGTTTGGTGCATTAACTTTAGCCTTTATACTTTTATTTCATCTTATAACATGAAGGTTATCAATTTAAATTTCTATATGATGAAATGAAAGTAGTTTTTATTTCTCTTATTCTTCTTCCATGAGCAGTTTAGGAACTCTACTATATTAAATACACCTCTTGAAATAAAATAAATTAAAAATTTATTATACCAATTATTTTATTATATATATATATATATATATATATAAAAAATAAATAATTGTTAAACATATATATGTGTGTGTGTGTGTGTGTGTGTGTGTGTGTGTGTGTGTGTGTATAATACTAAGCAATATTAATAAATAGTAAGTATATATATATATATATATATATATATATATATATATATATATATTATATAACATATTATATATATTAATAAATATAAACATTGTTTTTATTTTTAAAGTTTTAAAACAAAAAAAAAAATTGTTTTGCTATCGGGGGAGGACCGAACCCCTCCCCCACCTCGCGCCACTCGCACCTCTGCCCCTACCCCGGGCCGCCCGCCGTCCACCCCGTCCCGCCATCCCCCTCACACCTACGCGGCCTCCCTATTCGCCATCCCGCCGCGCCTGTCCCCTACTATGCTAACCCCGATCTCCCTCCCTCCGCCTCGCCTTCCCTTCGTGCTCTCTCTCTCTCGCGCCAACCCCTGTCTCCCCACTCCCTACACAGTCTCCTCTACCAGATCCACCGTCCTTATCTCGCAAAACAAACAACAAAAATAAAAATAAAAATAAAGTAAATATGTGCATAACCCAAAAAAAAGAAACCCTACCTATATATATATATATATATATATATATATATATATATATATATATCTGTTGGTATATATATACAAATATACATGAATTAAAGATGGAGGCTCTCCATCAAGACCTCCATGGAAGTTAGTATTCAAGCTTCCTTTTCACCTACACTGCAAATGACAACACAAAAAAACAAAATGAGAAGAGAAATGAGAAAAGAAAAAGAAAGAAAAAGAACCATAGAGAAAGTTAGGGAAAATTTTCAAATCAAGGGCCAGGATTAGATTAGATCCAAGGGCCCATGTTTTTCTCCTACACATCTTAAGTCATGAATATTAGATGGGAGTGAGAAAACAAATTAAAAGGGGTTTAGGGCAATTTATTAAAGAGGGGAGACTAATCGAATTAAGAAGGTTGTATAGACTTAGTAAACTTGTGTTTGTTAAATTAATACTTAGTGGAAAAGAAAAAAAAATTAAAAAAAAATAAAAATAAAAAGTAAATAAATAAAAAAAATTTACCGGCTTATTGGTCTAATTTCCAGTGTCCCGAGGCGGGGCACTACGCTTCTCTTGAATACATGTATGTAAACCAATCTAATATTAAAATGTTGTTGCGTTATCCTTAACAATTAAGGGCTAAAAGTATGACTAAAGTAGTAATAACATGCATATGTAAATTCCGGTTGTATGGTCAACAATCTAAATTTAGAAAGCCCGAACTCCAAAGAGCAATTATTCTATCCCAAAACCAATAAATTCTTTCCAAGGAAAACGAGATTTGAAAAACCAACCAATAACAAAACTCTTTTTCAATAAGTTAAATCATAGATTATATTATCTCGATTTTATTGATAATTACTTTCTTTTTGTATAAACATATCAAAGCTAGTTATTTATTCTAGTTATTTTATTTTAATCGGTTTGGTCACCTTATGTTTTGTTCGACTTTTGCAATAACCATAATGAATGTTGCCTCTGTTTTATTTGACAACGCTATATCAAACCAACTTTGATGAGAATATTCAAATTATTATTTACAGACTTGGTGATTTTCATTTGTTTGAATGTTTTATATGATACATGGGAATTCAAATAATTATTATGATAACATATTGTTGGAAATATGTGGACTTATATTATGATGATTAATTTTACCATTAAAGTTAGGTAACAATTAATTTATTTTTTAAAAAATGCATTATTAATTTGTGAAATTATATATTTAAATCCTAAAAGGATTTGGCATGTAAATCAAAAGTTGAAAAGAATAGTAATAATATTATTTTTAATACTTAAAATCTATGAGTTTTGGAAGGGACATGCCTTCATTTGACACCAAGTATGTGGCATGCATTGATGCATGAAGCAACATTGGGAAGCCCTTCTCCATTATAGTATAGTTTCTTCATTATATTTTCTTTTATTTCTCCTTTTTATGTTTTCATTCTTCTCTTCTCGGGATACCTACATGAGTTTTGGGAGGAAGGAAGGATTCAACTTGTTGGAGATGGAAGAGTAAGAGGTTTTGATTTCGGGTTTACGTCGGGCATGAATATCTTCTCCTTCTCTACAAAGATTATTTGTAAATAATGAGAAAAACACATTCTGTTTTAAATGGCAATTAAATGAATTTGTGGACAACTTTCGATTTAATTGCTTGAAATGAAATGTAAAAAGGAAATTGATAGATTTTGTATTCTCTTAAGTTTCCTTTGTGTGGTTTTATTTTTATTTTTATTTTATTTTATTTTCTAGTTCCTAATCAATTTTTATTTTATTTTATTTTCTATTTAAATTTGATTTAGAAACCCAAATCGATTCGCCCTGGGTTTTATTACGGTCAAACAATAATTTATTCAGATGAGCAAAGTGATTTCTAGGTAGTGTGAAAAATGTTTTTACTGTGTATTTCATCATTTTGCACGATATATATTTGCTTTCAGGGACTTCTAATAATTTCTAAATATAAAAGAAATTAATGCTAGAATGAACTGATTTGGATATGTACAAGTTCATTTTCCTATAGGTATAATTTTAATACCGATTGAAAAATAAATTAAGTGTTAAAATGTATGTAAGATAAATTAGTTTTTCTTAAAGGATTTTGTTACTAGAAGTGTTAAAAACTTATTATTGTTATTCTATGCAAATAGACTTCAAAATTATCATCATGTGGTATGTGGGTTAATTTGTTTGTTGATCATCGGTTATTTTTTTAATATTGGTAAATAGTTTTTGAAAGGACTATAATTGTACAAAAAGGAGGCCTAAAAGCCCGAATAAGAGAGAGGAGCAGAGAAGTCAGTATCAAAGCAAAAAGTTACAAAGAAAGAAAAGCCTTAAGAACACAAACTAGAGACTTAACAAAGAAACAACGGCAACAAATGAAGCCTAAAGAGTAAGCGGACTACTTTTGGCCGCTTGATCAATACTCATCTTTACTTTTTTCCAAGCATGATACATACCATAAGTGGTCATATGAGAAAAATCTTATCGAGCTCCTCTTGGTTCTTTTACTCTCTTTCTCATTGCCCCAAAGAGTAATCGGGACACCGTGAGATGCGAAACACTTCTTGCATGACCTTATGAATTTAGCCCCGAATGCCGCAATATTATACTCATGCCTAGTCTTCGTTTTCCCAAGGTGGGAGTCTAGGGAGGTGCTTTTTTGTATATTTCATCAAAAATGCTCCCTTCTCCCTCAATGCTTTTTTGCCTTTTTGTTAGCAAGATTTTTTACCTCATCCTTCAAGAATTTAAGCTCGGCCTCTAAGGCCTCCAATCTTCTGTAAGGGTTATCCATCTGGTGGCACTACTAATGTTCACAGATCACGAGCAATGTCATCCAAAGGTTCATCCCTCAAAGCAAAGAGACTCAAGGTTGAGTCTCCTAAGCCCCCGTGACACGTTTAGAAGTAGAGACAATGTGGGTGGCAAAGGGCAAGCAGCTAGGAGGAAAAGAAGGAGAAGCATGAGCAGGAGGAAATGAATCGGTTATTTGAAAGAACATGTTAAAATGATTTAGTAGAGGTGTTTTTACACTATTTAGTTGGACTGTCCCTATAAATATATTTTGATTATTTGAAATATTGTGTGTTTTAAAGAGTCTGCTCATTACCTAGAGGGAATATGTCTAATTGGTACTTGGAAATGATGATTTCAAACAGCTTTTGTTAAGTTTCTTGTTGATTGGAAGGTAAGAAATATAATAGTTGAATCTATACCATGTGAAACATGATTTGCTTTTGGTTTAATCAGAATTCAGATGTTGAATGATTATGGTTTGATTATGTTTTGATCCTTGTGATTAGAGTGAAACATGATTGCTGAAATAGAAATTGGTTGTTCTATTTGTGTACATTCATAGTTACATCTTGATATAGAACATGTAATAATACATTCTCCACTATATTACCATGCATTTGTTGATAAAATTACATGTATATCGTTTCATATTTTATTAAATAATTGCATCAAAAAATGGAGTTAATATTCGTGCAGTTCATTTTGAATCGACATCATACCACTACTCCAGTCTTGCGCAGAAAATTAACCATCATGTTCGGATATGTGGAAACTCATGTCTTGTGAAGTTTTGTCGTAGCATGGATCTAAATGAGATATTGAGATTTCAATTTGTAGAAGGATGATATCCTAATTTTGACTAAATTTATTTGGGATCTTGGACCCATTGTTAATATTTAATCCTTACTATGTGAGAGTTACCGTAATAGTTATATATTTCGCCTTAACGGCATATGTAATTTATGATTTTAATAAAGAGATGATTACCTTGTATGAAAGAATATCTCCATATGAGTAAATGATAAATACTAAAAGTAAGAAATCTTACTTATCATAAATTGTTAAATTTATTTATTTGATATTTTTTCAATGTATGAAGCCTATAATTGGGCAATTATTATAACAATCAATTGTCTTTAATTTCTAAATTAAATAAGCTATTTAGTGGCGTAGCTACTCGAAGGAATAATTAAAATACATGTTTTAATATATATTTAATTCAACCTTTCGGTGAACTTGGTATTAATATGGCCAATGGGTGGGAGGAGTGGTGCGGTCAAGTCACATGGTTGTGTGCTTGCCCACCCATTTTCAAATCCCCCAGAGACACGATCCTCCTTGGAGGTGGTTTTGCCGCTAGAGGCAGCTTCTCTGGTCATGCCGACACCGGTGGTTACTCCTCACACGACTTGTGTTGGTGGCTACTCCTCTCATTGTCGACGCTGGTGGCTCCTTCTCTCTCTCGCCGACGCTAGTGGCTGCTTCGCCACTATCATTGCTCATCTCGTTGCGCAGCCGTGGCTGCTCCTCGCATTGTTGACACTTGTGGGTGCTTTCGCCATCGCTGATCCCGGTGGCTCCTCCTCTCGCCGCCAACACTTTGGTGGCTATTCTATAATTATCCCACTTGTTGCAACGTTGTCGATGGTCGCTGCATCTTCACTACGATTTCATGGTTGCTTCAATTGGGTTCCTAATAGTGGTCCCCTTCATTGTAACCAGGTTGTGGATCCTCTCAAAAATCCTCATGTGTACAAGGATGTGGGTCCTTTCAAACACCCTCAATTTACCCTCAATCCAAAAAAAAAAAAAAAACTTGGTATTAATATGTTAAGATTGTAAAGCCTATTTTGTAGAGGATGAAGAGTATCCTTATAAAAAGGTAATTTAAGGTTAAAAACCAAGTATCAAGAAAAGAGAAACTAAATGGGAAGATAAATAGATGACAATATCCATTAGGCATATTAAGGGATAAGTTCATGCAAAATGCTGAAATAGATACATTTCAGCGTAACAAATGTACTTATCTCATGTTGATCCTAATTGGCCTTTGGCATTTATTTCGATATAAACCCTTGTAAGATAGGTTAAATTGGAAATAAAGTTAATACAAACTATAAGATCTAGATAATCTGTGAAAGGGATAGTTGTGAGGTGGTAAAAGACTTAAAATCATAAGACTAGTGTGTTGTCTTGAGTTTAGTCAGTAACTCATGCACGACGGAAAACTTTGGCCAAAGCAATGCATTGATGGTTGTGCATTGTCTGATCACCTAGTCCTCCAATTAAATTAAAGTTTCCAGTAACCTGATCATGGGAAGTTAAACATTGAACATGAGGTAGGAAATGGTCGGATACGAATACGAAGTCGAAAACTAGCTTCGTGGTAGACCCAAGGACTTTCACATGGTTCCCATAACTTGAAAAAGGTTGAGCCAAAATGCTAGTAAGAATTGTCACTCAAAGTAGTGGTGAAGGGAGATCGTGGAGATCTAGATACACCCTTCTCAACCGCACATGGCTTACACGAATGTTATCAGATAGATCAAAAGAACAAATTTGATTTAAAGAATTTGATTAAATAAATATGTACAATTGCAGCTGTGTAATATGTTTTTATGTATGTTTAAAAAAATCCTCATTTTCCAGTTCTAGTAATTTTGAGCGTTACATTTTGGTATCAGAGCTAGAGGCTCAGACACTTGGACATTAATGGGACACACATTCTAATAAAAAGTATCCTCTTTTATAAAAATAAGAAACTTTGGCTAGGCCGGCAATAAGAGCTAATATGGTGAGTGACAAAGTGGGGTAAATAATGATGATGTGCAAAATAATACGGTTTCCAAGTTAGAAGAAATCCTCAACCTTTTGAATGACACCCGAAGGCGAGTTCTTTACCCTAGAACAACAAGGTCAGGGTGGTGAAGAAGTTGAGGATCATAGGGATGATGAGAAACATGATGATCAACCCGAGTACCTGAATGAAAGGGAAAATAAGAAAGCAAGGCTAGCTTTTTGAGTTAGTGAGGGAAATTAAAAGAATATCCCCACCGAATTTGATGGTACAACTCTTGGGGATGGTGCTGAAAACTAGCTCTCGAAATGGAAAAGTATTTTGAGATTAGGGACTTTTCAAAGGAGACAAAAGTAGTATGGAAATCCTACCAATTGTCCCATGAAGCATCTTCCTGCTGGGATAACCAGAAAATGGAACTATGAATTGATTCTGGTATGATCACGTGGGAGTAGTTCAAGGACTACTTCCATCAAAGATGGCTACCTAGCTATACTTTGACAAAAAGATGGCATAATTACAAAATCTGACTCAAGGAAGGTACTCAGTTACAGAATATTGGGAATGTTTCACTCGATTTCCGAAATATGTTCCTATGTATCAAAAGGATGAGAAGTTTAGAGTGAGAAAATTTATAATGGGATTGAATCCTAGCATTGGTGGTGAGGTAGATGTTCATGGACCTACCTCAATGGAAATAGTATTTGAAAAAGCTATCAAGTAAGAACAAAAGTTGTGAAGTATTTATGCCTCTAAAGAGGAAAATAGAAGGAAAAATAGCAGTTTTCAAACACCAACCACAAGTAAACCAACATGGAAAAAGGGAAACAACAAGTTTAGGCCTGTCAATAAAAGAGGAATAACGGGTAGAACTGTTGTGAATAATAAAAATAATGGGCAACAAGGAACAAGTTTCAGCCAAAATAAGATTGAGAGAAAAGGACCTCTGGGTGGATGTTTTAAGTGTGGTGGCGATCATTTCACTAACAATTGTCTACAAAGAGGACAATGGAATAACCAGAAGAAGGGATCTACTGTAGTAAATAAAGAGGGGAAATAACATAAGATTTATGCTACAGTCCATAATAAGCAAGCAGAAAAGCAAATGACTCCCATTGAAACCTTAGGTAAGCTTTTTGGAGAACTGTTTCTATTTTATTTGATTCCAGTTCAACAGAATGTTTTGTTTCATCTAAAGTAGCTGATAAACTCAAAATAAGAGTTGGGTACATGGAACACACTTGGAATGTACAGTATGGAAATAATGTTGTACATAGAGTGAAGCAGTGTTTGTCGAGGCACCATTAGAATTACGAGTTCGTAACAAGATTAAACTTGTATGTGGCACCTATTGGATCCTATGACGTTGTCATAGGTATAAATTGGTTAGGTTGGATTTCTTAGGGAAAAGTGTAACATCTTTGTGATGATCAACAGAAAACAACAAGTGTTCAGGGTGTTAAAAGAGAGTTTGTCACTAGGTAGATTTCCGCCATGTAGCTGAAAAAGGCAAAGTGAAAGAGCTGCCATCTATATGCTGTAAAAATATCAAATTCGGGACAGGAAATTGAGCCTGAAATTGAAGCATTTCCCATCCTAAGGGAATTTAGAGATGTGTTTCCAAATGAGTTTCCCATACTTCCACCTAAGTGTGAATTTGACTTCACAATAGAGGTCAAACCAGCAATGGAACCAATTTCAAGGCACCGTACAGAATGAAAACAACCGAATTAGTTGAATTGAAAGCTCAATTACATGAGTTGTTGTCCTTGGGTCTGATTAGACCAAGTATATCACCATGGGGTGCACCGGTTATCTTCGTGAAAAAGAAGGATGGGACCCTCAGACTTTGTATTGATTACCGAATGCTCAACAAGGTAACAATGAAGAATCGGTACCCGTTGCCCCAAATCGATGATCTATTTGATCAAATGGGGGCACAAAAGTGTTTTCCAAGATAGATCTCAGATCTGGTTATCATCAATTGTGAATCAAGGATGAAGATATCCATAAAACCGCTTTTAGAACAAGGTATGGGTATTATGAGTTTACGGTTTTGCCTTTTGGACTAATAAATGCACTCTTATTTTCATGAACTTGATGAACAACATGTTTAGGGAATACTTAGAGCAATTTGTACTTATATTTCTTGATGATATATTGATATACTTTAAGAATGAGGAAGAACATGATGAAAATTTAAGGATTGTCTTTGGGAATTCTCGAAAACATAAATTATATGGAAAATTATCTAAGTGTGCTTTCTATCAATACGAAGTAAAATACTTGGGCCACATAATAAATAAAGAGGGAATCTTGGTGGACCCTTCAAAGATTAGTGCCATCATGGAATGGCCAACACTAAAGGATGTGCATGAAGTGAGAAATTTTATGGGTCTAGCAAGCTACTATTTCAAAGTTTGTAAAGGACTTTTC
Source organism: Taxus wallichiana var. yunnanensis (assembly GCA_018340775.1). Classification (NCBI taxonomy): domain Eukaryota; kingdom Viridiplantae; phylum Streptophyta; class Pinopsida; order Cupressales; family Taxaceae; genus Taxus; species Taxus wallichiana. Next base: position 876,554,896 of record CM031239.1, on the reverse strand, counting down.
TAAGCTAGTGGGACCTATCTCTTCTTTGCAAAAGAAGGGTAAGAAATTCATTTGGGACATCAAGTGTGAAGAAGCCTCTAAGGAGTTAAAAGGTAGAATCACAAGTGCTCAAGTGTTAAAGATTTCGGATCCAAACGGGAACTTCTCGGTGGTAACCGATGCTTCAGGGGAAGGTTTGGGCGGAGTACTACTACAAGATGGGCACATGGTAGATTTTGAAAGTAGGAAGTTGAGGGTGTATGAAGTAAATTATGCACCACATGATCTTGAGCTTGCTGTGATTGTTCATGCGCTGCAGTATGGAGGCACTATTTTCTTGGGAAACCTTTTGAACTCAAAACAGATCATCTTGGGCTCAAGTACATCTTTACACAGCCGAATCTAAATGCAAGGTAGCAAAGATGGCTAGAGTTCCTAGCAAATTATGACTTTGATATAAATTACATTAAAGGAAAAGAGAATAGGGTGGTTGATGCCTTAAGTCACAAAAATTATATTGCTGCTATAATTACATTAAGAACCCAGTTCAAAGATGAAGTCAAAAATGAGTTAACCAATGACCCCTACTACAATCATGTTAAAACAACTTTAGAAAAAGATCCGAGAGACAAAAGGTATGATGGTTTCAAGTTGGAAATAGATGGGATTCTACGTTATAACAACAGAATATATGTACCAGAGGGTAAAGAACTCATAAATAAAGTTATGAGAGAATTTCATGATGTTCCCTACTCAAGACATCTAGGAGTAACAAAAATGATGGTGGACATCAAAAAGTAATACTTCTAGAAAAAGATGAAAAGTGATGTGATTCTTTACATCTCACAATTCCTAGAATGTCATCAAGTAAAGGCTGAACATTCACATCCAACATGATTATTATATCCTCACAACGTGCCAAAATATAAGTGGCAAGTTATAAGTATGGATTTTATCCAAAGTCTACCTATGTCCCAAAATAAACATGATGTTATACTTGTAGTTGTAGACAATTTAACTAAAGTGGCACATTTTATAGCAAGTAATTTAAAGGATAATTCACCCATACTGGCAAAAAGGTTTAGGCAAGAAGTTTTCCGATTACATGGAGTTCCAGAAATAATAATTTCAGACAAGGCCTCAAGGATGACTTCCAGATTTTGGCAGAATTTGTATGTTACCTTAGGGAAAAAACTGAACATACGTTTTGCCTACCATCCTGAAACTGATGGTCAAATTGAAAGAGTAAATCAAGTGTTGGAAGATTTACTAAGAATGTATGCATGGATCAGCATAAAAGTGGGAAGATTATCTTCCCTTGGTTGAATTTTCCTATGATAACACCTACCCTTCTTCCATTCAGATGGCTCCTTTTGAGGCCTTATATGGTCGTAGGTGTAGAACACCAATAAGTTGGGATAATCCTGAAGATAGAGTACTAATTGGACCTAAAATTCAGAAATGGAAAAACAAGTTAAATTAATCTAAGAAAGATTGAAAGAGGCCATAAATAGACATAAAAGTTATGCAGATTTAAAAAGAATTGATAGAAAATTTAACGTGGGAGATAAAGTTTTTCTTAGGGTCAAACCTAAAAAGAGTTCCATTTTGTTTGGCAAGTTAGCCAAACTATCTCCTAGGTTTGTAGGACCATTTGAAGTCCTAGAGGTTGTTAGACAAACAACCTATAAGCCAAAGACCGCATCCCACTCTATCTAGGATGCACAATGTATTTCATGTATCCTTGCTTAAGAAATATGTACCTAATTTAACACATGTACTTAATTGGGATTCATTGCAAGGTTCGGATCCGGGGGTAGTCGCGGTTGAGCCTATAAGGATACTAGAAACTCACAAGTTGCACTTGAAAAACCATGAGGTTTCACAATGTAAGGTTTAGTGGGACCAATATTCTAAAGAAAGTGCCACTTGGAAGGATCTGGGAGATATCTAGACTATTTTTTCGCATCTCTGTTTGACTAATTTTTAAGAATATATTTTTGTTAGTGTTAAACTCAATTTTTCTATAAAGAGGTAGATAAGAAAATCTTGTAGATAAGCCTACAACTAAATATTGGAACTAAGGTACTTTTTGATGAGTAGTTACTATTGAAAATTTTGTAATGAACCCGAAAATATGTCGTTTAAGCAAAGTAATGTGTTATGTCTACAGATTATGTGATTGATTTTCTAGATATATAAGGGATGTTGTGACCTTTATGATTCAGTTGAAATGATATTGATACAAAATTTAAGCTGATTTGAAATATATTAATGCAACAAATGAATGATGGGTTTAGTTTATCTATTTATCCTGAAATCATCGAGACGATGATTATTCTAAGGGGTGGAGTATGTAACATCCCAAAATTTCTTGTAAGTTAAATTAGCTATAGTTAAGTCTAAATAGGATTAGACGAGATCATCATTGGGTATAAAATTCATTTGGTTCATCGTATCATGACCCACAACTTCTATTCGGGGCATGACATTGCGGAATGAATAACCCCGCACCCACCTTGATGATCCTTCCTAAAACATGATTAGGCCTTAATCATAGGTAAAATGATTCATTAATGATAGTTAATCTTTCAGATTATTTATTCTAGTTATTTTATTTTAATCGGTTTGGTCGTCTTATGTTTTGTTCGACTTTTGCAATAACCATAATGAATGTTGCCTCTGTTTTATTTGACAACGCTATATCAAACCAACTTGATGAGAATATTCAAATTATTATTTGAGACTTGGTGATTTTCATTTGTTTGAATGTTTTATATGGAACATGGGAATTCAAATAATTATTACGATAACATATTGTTGGCAATATGTGGACTTATATTATGATGATTAATTTTACCATTAAAGTTAGGTAATAATTAAAATAAAAAATAAAAAAATGCATTATTAATTTGTGAAATTATATATTTAAATCCTAAAAGGATTTGGCATGTAAATCAAAAGTTAAAAAGAATAGTAATAATATTATTTTTTAATACTTAAAAATATGTGAGTTTTGAAAGGGACACGCCTTCATCTGACACCAAGTATGTGGCATGCATTGACGCATGAAGCAACATTGGGAAGCACAAAAATTCTCCATTATAGTATAGTTTCTTCATTATATTTTCTTTTATTTCTCCTTTTTCTGTTTTCATTCTTCTCTTTTGGGATACCTGCGTGAGTTTTGGGAGGAAGGATTCAACTTTTTGGAGCTGAAAGAGTAAGAGGTTGCTGATTCTAGGTTTACTTTAGGCATGAATATATTCTCCTTCTTTGCATCATTATTTGTAAATAATGAAGAAATACACATTCTGTTTTAAATGGTAATTAAATGAATTTGTGGATGCCTTTCCGATTTAATTGCTTGGAAATGAAATCTAAAAAGGAAATTGATGGATTTTGTAGTCTCTTAAGTTTCCTTTGTGTGGTTTTAGCTAAACCTAGAAAAAAAAAAATGCAAATGGGTGTTCTAATTAATTTTTATTTTATTTTATTTTCTATTTAAATTTAATTTTTGGAAACCCAAATCGATTCTCCTTTAGGTTTTATTACGGTCAAACAATAATTTATTTGTATGAGCAAAGTGATTTTTAGGTAGCGTGAAAAATGTTTTTACGGGTATTTCATAATTTTGTCGATATATTTGATTCGGACTCTAATAATTTCTAAATAGAAAAGAAATTAATGCCTTTGGAATGAACTGATTTGGATATGTAAAAGTTGATTTTCCGTAGGTATGATTTTATTACCTAATTGAAAAATAAATTAAGTGTTAACGAGTGTATGTAAGATGACTTAGTTTTTCTTAAAGGATTTCGTTATTGGAAGTGTTAAAAACTTATTATTGTTATTCTATGCAAATAGACTTCAAAATTATCATCTTGTGGTATGTGGGTTAATTTGTTTGTTGATCGTTCGGCTATTTGAAAGAACATGTTAAAATAATTTAGTAGAGGTGTTTTTACACTATTTTATTTGGACTATTCCTATAAATATATATAAATATGTTTTGATTGTTTGAAATAAAGTTATTGTGCGTTTTATAGAGCTACTCATTACCTAGAGGGAATATGTCTAATTGGTATTTGGAAATGATAATTTTAGACAGTTTTGTTAAGCTGCTTGTTGATTAGAAGGTAAGAAATATAATAGTTGAATCTATACCATGTGAAGCATGATTTGCTTTTTGTTTAATCAGAATTGGGATGTTGAATGATTATGGTTTGATTACGTTTTGATACTTTTGATTAGAGTGAAACATGATTGCTAAAATAGAAATTGGTTGTTCTATTTGTGTACATTCATAGTTGCATCTTGATGTAGAACATGTAATAATACATTCTCCGCTGTATTACCATGCATTTGTTGATAAAATAACTTGTATATCATTTCATATTTTATTAAATAATTACATCAAGAAAATGGAGTTAATATTCATGCCAGTTCATTTTGAACTGACATCATACCACTACTCCAGTCTTGTAGGACAATTAGCCATCACGTTCGGATATGCGGAAACTCATGTCTTGTGAAGTTTTATCGTAGCATGGATCTAAATGAGATCTTGGGACTTCAATTTGTAGAAGGATGATATCCCAGAATTTTGACTAAATTTATTGGGATCTTGGACCATTGTTAGTATTTAAACCTCACTATGTGAGAGTTACCGTAATAGTTATATATTTCGCCTTAATGGCATATGCAATTTATGATTTTAATAAAGAGATGATTACCTTGTATGAAAGAATATCTCCATATGAGTAAATGATAAATACTAGAAGTAAGAAATCTTACTTATCATAAATTGTTAAATTTATTTATTTGATATTTGTCAATGTATGAAGCCGATAATTGGGCAATTATTGTAACAATCAATTGTCTTTAATTTCTAAATTAAATAAGCTATTTAGTGGCGTAGCTAATCGAAGGAATAATTAAATATACATGTTTTAATATATATTTAATTCAGCCTTCCGGTGAACTTGGTATTAATATGTTAAGATTGTAAAGCCTATTGTGTAGAGGATGAAGAGTATCGTTATAAAAAGGTAATTTAAGGTTAAAAACCAAGCATCAGGAAAAGAGAAACTAAATGGGAAGATAAATAGATGAAAAGATCCATTAGGCATATTAAGGGATAATTACATGCGAAATGATGAAATAGATACATTTCAACGTAACGAATGTACTTATCTCATGTTGATCCTAGTTGGCCTTTGGCATTTATCTCGATATAAACCCTTGCAAGATAGGTTAAATTGGAAATAAAGTTAATACAAACTATAAGATTTAGATAACTGTGAAAGGGATAGTTGTGAGGTGGCGGAAGACTTAAAATCATAAGACTAGTGTGTTGTCTTGAGTTTAGTTGTAACCTGCATGGTGGAAAACTTTGGCCAAAGTAATGCATTGATGGTTGTGCATTGTCTGATCACCAAGTCCTCCAATTAAATTAAGATTTCCAGTAACCTGATCATGGGAAGTTGAACACTGAAAATGAGGTAGGAAATGATCGGATACCATAATACAAAGTCAGGAAACTAGCTTCGTGGTAGACCCAAGGACTTTCACATGGTTCCCATAACCTGAACAAGGTTGATCCAAATTACTAGTAAGCATTTTCACTCAAAGTAGTGGCGAAGGGAGATCATGGAGATCTGGATACACCATTCTCAGCTTTGCACATGGCTTACATGGATGTTTTTAGATATATCAAAAGAACAATTTTGATTTAAAGAATTTGATTAAATAAATGCATTTATCATTGCGGTGTGTAATGTGTTTTTATGTATGTTTTAAAAAATCCTTATTTTCCAGTTCTAGTAATTTTGAGTATTACATATAATGTATTTACCTCATGGATTTTGCTTTGTTCTCCACTCATGATCATTTGGAAGGGCTCAACAGTTGTTGCCAATAAACATAAATAATTAGAATATAAAGTAAAAATTGTAAACAATGAACTATTGTCCATTCTCACTTAATTACTATAATACCTAATCTATCTTGTATTCATCGAGCATATACATGTTCACTGGAATACCTATTTAATCTTGTATTCACTTGGTGGATACTTGTTCTCATTTAGAAATCATAGAAGAAAAATAAAATGTTGCATAAATTTGTTTGTTTGTATGAAAGAGATGTTACATAATTTGGTTGTCTGATGCAAAGCCTAAATCACTTGCAATCTATCACCAAGGTTAGAATGATCCAAGAATTCAAAGAATACCTTTTACTTGGCCAATAAATACTTTTCTCTAGGTCTCCACTCTTCAAAACTTGCAATTTTTTTCTTATGATAATTATTCATAATTTTCTTATATTGGTTGGACTATCCCTGGCAGAGCCGAGTGTTGTACTACATACCATCGATGAGAGGGATCAAGACTTATGTAGTTCACCTTTTTATAAGGTAGAAGGGCCATTCCCCATGATTTCTAATATACTTTATAGAGGTATTAAAATGATTAAGTTCAATCATTGTATTGAATGTGTGGATGCTTGTTCTTCTATAGGAATCATTGAGGAAGAATATATGATTGATATATGAGAATGGACATATTCCCATTCAATACATGTAATATTGAACTTAATCATTATAAAACCTCTATAAAGGAAGTGGTTAAAAAATTTAGAATATTTCTAACTCTAATATAAAAAGTTCAAAGGAATGATTGTTTCTACCTCTAAGGAAGTGGTTATAAAACGTTCACAGGAATGATTGTTTCTAACTCTACCCATGATTCAGATTATCATCTGGTTTCCTTTCCCATTCAAGCTGGACAATTTCCCATTGTAAAAAAAAGTATACTTTTAACTACTCATGTCAAGCCCATTCTCAATTAAATAATAGAGATAAAATTTAATTTATCTTACAATGAGAAGATGTGCATTCTCACAGCCTTATCTTGTTTGTAATGGGAAAGGTCCCATTCTCAAAAAAATAAATATTAACTTTTTATATAATGCTTTCATAACTTAGAATGTTTTTAAAACACAGAAGCCCAATATCATACAAATAAACAGTTTTTGCCTTGTATGCAACCAAATGTAAGGTGGATGAGGAAAGAACAATATGATAAAAAGGGACTGATTTAGAATGGTACATTATGGAATTGAGCAAGAGAATTTTTGGAAAAGAGTAAAAATAATAGGAGTAGGACACAGAGGATTCAAACCCTTCTAACTAGGGTTTTACCAGTGTTAGAGAGATGTGTCTCGTACCACCTGGGACACATCTCCAATATGGGAGACATGTACAAAGATGTATCTAATACTTGGAAAGGCCTTTCAGAGACATTTAATATCTCTCAACTATCTTTCCTTTAAAAACATGTTATCTCCTAATGAAAACATAACCTCATTCAAAAAGATGTTGCACTACATATCCCATTAGTAAAAAAATAGTGGACTATAGCTAACAGAGGCAAGTGTTACCTTCGCATACCAACAAGAGAGATCCAAATTTATGTATACACACACACACACATATATATTTACTTTTTATAATAGGTTGTGAGAATGTGAAGTAGAGAAAGAATATATAATTCATGTTATGGACTTTGTGCAAGGGCTTCCAATGTACATAGGTATTAAACTACAAAAGGTGAACTACATAATGTGAATAATATATTCTTACTCTACTTCCCATTCTGAAACAAATTTAATTCTCTCTCGAGTATGAGTACTGTGAATTTTATCTCTATTATTCTGTGATACATATTTTGTGTACTCCCAATTCAATTCAAATACAAAACTATTTGTTTGTCCGAGAATGGGCATATGCCCATTGTAAACATTAAACTACAAGAAATACTGAACTTAATCATTTTAATACCTCTAAATATTTTGAAACATATTTAATTTTGTCCCTATTTGTCTTCTATGATATCTATATGTGAATGGGCATATACGCAAGCAATGTTGCACTTAATCATTTTAAGAAATCTATAAAAGTTGTGAGAATGGAGAAATTTTAACTCTATTCTTCTAATTAAACTTCTAAATTTTGTTTACATATGTTATAGATACACTATCACATATTCCACCTACATAGAAGTTGAATTATGAAGACCATATATGGTAAAAATTGTTGACATCCCTTGAAATGCATATTCGAATTCATAATTCTATAACATCCTGATGAAATTATTGCTATTTTAAAAAAAAATTCATGTATATTTTTACAACAGTATCAAATAAGATAGCTTGTATTGTTGGAAGTATAAATACGTAGACACAACTCATTTTACTACACCTAATGACACTTAGAAGCTCAACAATATCATTTTATGAGATAATACTCACAAGATTACAAAAATCAACAATTACGACTTCTACAGTGAGTGGCGATAAATGGAATTCCAAACCTCTCAATGTTTTACTAAGAAAAAAGGATAAGATTTTTGAAAAGTGAATTCATATGTATCTGGCATCCTTGGTTGAGAATTCGTAGTAGTAGCTGTAGTCACATACAATTCAAGTAGTTCAATAACATTTTTTGAATAATTTGGCAAATTTATTTCCCCTAATGGTGTTTTTTTCCTTTTCAAATTTTTCTTTTCTTCTCTAAGATCTTGACATAGTTGAGAAAAATGTGACTCATGGATGGAAAATTTTTCAATCACATTTTTTTCATTACAATCTATTTGAGCAACATATTCTAGAACTCTTGCCAGCATATAAGACATAACTTTGGCTCTTGTTGCTCTACTCTACTTTACTCTTTTATAGTAATCTTTTAGAAACATTGCATTAACACCATACTCTTCTCTGAACCAAAATTCACCACTAATTCATTTATTTGCAAGGACATATAATTCTTCATCTGTCATACCTTTTGTGCATCTGAATAGTCTTGTTGTAAGCATATCTAATGAATTTGGCTTGAAATCTGGGTTTGTAGCTTTTTTTGGGCTACAAGGAAACCCACCATTGGTATACAAATCAAAAAATAAAACCCACTTATCCAAAATTTCATCTGGGAGTACAAGAAATGAAATTTTATCATTCAAACTTTCTAATTTTCCCTTCTAAAAAAAAGCAAAATTTGCCTTTCAAATGACTGCATGTGAACATTAAAATAAATTTTATTAGTTTAACATTCTATGAGAAATAATGTAAGTTAATTTCTATGTGCAAAAAAACTTAATACAATTTATAAATACCTTCCAAAGCTCTCGACTTTTCGTAACCAGAACAGGATATTGTGGTCTCTTCTCTAAGATCCACCTTGACCTAGCTTTGTACAATGAGTCAATAAATATTGTTTTCACCCATGTTTTGTTTTCCATATTCTATTTCTTGCAAATATTGATTATTTGTTCTATTGTTGCTTTGGAAGATAGAATATGGGAAAAAATTTGTTTGATTCTATCATGAACAGATGAAAAATCAAGATTTGCAAGGATTTATTTTTGGGCTTCAATTGTATGTTGCCCATCAATAATATAGAAATGAGTTTCAATGTCATGAATTTCATGCTCAAACTCCATGTCAAAAATATCACCAGTAGATTTTTTGAAAGGAAGCAAAATTACATCCTTTGAAGAGGTACATGGTTGCACAACATAGAGTGCACAAGGAGACTGACACTTGCTAAATCAAGTGATTTGTATTGGTATTTTGTAGGAGCTACATGACAATGACCAATATCAATTTTGAATGAATTTTCTTCAAATAAAAAATATGAATCTCTTCAGATAATGTAGATTCACTTTTTTAAATTAGTTTGAGCTTGTTTTAATAATATTTTCTCTTTTGTAGATCGCTTCACCTCTTGAAAGTGTGATTCTGAAATGTGTTTTTCCAGCTTAGATAATTTTTGTCTTCTGAGCATGGTAAAAAATTTTAATATAATTTTCATTGGCCCAATTCCTTATCCATATTCATGCGGTGGGAAACAAATGAAGTGAATGCATAGTGATATAGATTTTTGAATATGGTGATAATTCCTGCACAAATAGCTTTATTATTATGCACACCACTCGTTTCCCTTTTGGTGTATGGCTTAATTTTCCAACCATAAATATAACATGAATATTTGTATTTTTTTTACCTTTCCATGCCATATTTTTTGTAAAAGGGAACCCATAATTCCATTTTATATACTTGAGCATGTTCTTGACGTGTTGTCTAATTTTTCCACTTGAAGAGATACAATAGTATATGTTATGCACTTTATGCTCAAAAGAATGCCAATTGGTGTGCATTGGTATCCCAAGGAATGAAACAACTACAGATCGTTGTAATAATTATTATGGGTGTGAATTTCAATGAACCATTCTTCATCCTTTCTTTCCCAATCATCTGCACCATCCAAAAATGGAATTTCCTTGTATAAGGTGGTGGAAATAAAATCCATTTTTTTTTCTGTTACAAATTGTGTTAGTGTAATATATATAAAAATATTTGAAAACTTTACATTTTTTTATAAAAGTAACAAGTTGTGATAACATGCAACTTCCCATTTTAAACTATATTCTTTTTCTATGATTGCATCTACCCATGATAAGTTTGTTTGTTTGTATTGAATGGGTAGATGCCCATTCTCATGTGATATAATTGTTTGTTTATATTAGTGTAATACATATCAAAATCTTTGAAAAATTTACATTTTTATAAAAGTAACAAGCTGTGATAATGTGCAACTTCCCATTTTAAACTCTATTCTTTTTCTATGATTGCATCTACCCATGATAATTTTGTTTATTTGTATTGAATGGGTAGATGCCCATTCTCATGTGATATAATTATTTGTTTATATTGAATGGGCCAATGCCCATTCTCATGTAACATAACTATTAGAAGAAGAATAGAGATAAATTTAAGTTAACTTCAATTCATAATTTTTTAGAGTTATTAGAATGGGCAAGTGGAGTGATTTTTTTAGAATGGGAAGATGCCCATTCCCATATAGGAATCATGGAAGAAGAAGAAGAAGAAGAATAAAGATTAGAGGTATTAAAATGATCTACCCATTCCCATATAGGAATCATGGAAGAAGAAGAATAAAGATTAGAGGTATTAAAATGAATGTAATTAATTTATTATAGAAGGAAAGATGGCCATTTATGTTACTTTTTACTGTTTAATTTGCAAGTTTTGGAGTTTCAACAAGATTTGAAGAAAATTTTTATGCTACTTTTACTCTCTCCACTTTATTTTTTCATCCTTTCCACTTTAAAAGGGTAGATGACCATTCTCACATATAACCAATAGAAAAAGAATAGAGATAAATCTGTTCATTCTCATGTATAACTAATAGAAATCTCTTATATATCTAATTTAATAGAAGAAGAATAGAGATAATTTTAAGCTCAACATATTATATTTACATTCTTTTAACATGGGAAGGTTATTCTCATACAAACAAACATTGTTTGTTTTATAATAATTTGTGAATCGTCTCCATATATATATTATCTGTATTTATATATGGTTAATATGATCATAGTAAATTTTATCTATATTATTCTTATGTGATTCAAATTATTTGTATGTATATTCTTCTTCTGTGATTCAAATTATTTTATCTCTACTCTATTTAAGTGTTTATAACTGTATCATATTGGTTGGACTATCTCGACCAAGCCAAGTGTTGCACTACATACCCTCTAGAGGGATCAATCCTTATGTAGTTCTCATCATAGGAAAGACCAATGTTTATCAAGGTAGTAATAGAAGTGAATCATTTCATTCTAAAGATGAAGTGAAACATCAAGGTAGTAATAAAAGTGAAACATCATTGCGTCCCGAAGATGTTATTTATGCACATAATGGTCTTTCATTACCAAACATCAACATAAATCACATATTCAGGATTAAATGATAAAATTCCTTTGTGACTACTAGTTGAATATTCCTTGTTGAAGAAATGATTAGGTACTCATGTTTTCCTACACCCCAACATGAAACTTGCACAAAATAACTTGAAACTTGCACAAAATGGTAAATCATTCAATGCATAACTCAAGTTCTTGTTTATAATTATATCCTTTTTTTTTTGAGTAATAGATTCAAGAATAATATATGTTTAGAATGGGCATATTATGCTCTACATACCCTCGAGAGGGATCAAATCTTATATATATATATATATATATATATATATATATATATATATATATATATATATATATATATATCCATTCACATTTAGGAAACATAGAAGAATAATAGATATTTTGAATGGGCATATGCCCATTCTCATATATATATCCATTCACATTTAGGAAACATAGAAGAAGAATATATATTTTGAATGGGCATATGCCCATTCTCATATAAGAATTATAGAAGAGAGAATTGAAAGATGTGCATTGTTTGTTTTGTAATAATTTGTGAATCATCTCCATATATATATATTATTTGTATTTTTATACAGTTAATATGATCATAGTAAATTTTATCTATATTATTCTTATGTGATTCAAATTATTTTATCTCTACTCTATTTAATTGTTTATAATTGTATCATATTGGTTAGACTATCCCTGGCCGAGCCAAGTGCTGCACTACATACCCTCTAGAGGGATCAAGCCTTATGTAGTTCTCATCATATTAAAGACCGATGTTTATCAAGGTAGTAATAGAAGTGTAAAATTTCATTTTGAAGATGAAGTGAAGCATCAAGGTAGTAATAGAAGTGAAACATCAAGGTAGTAATAGAAGTGAAGCATTTCATCCTAAAGATATCATTCATGCACATATTGGTCTTGCATTACCAAACATCAACATGAATCATATATTTAGGATTAAATGATAAACTTCTATTGTGACTGCTAGTTGAATATTCCTTATTGAAGAAATGATTAGGTTCTCATGTTTTCCTGCACCCCATCCTGAAACTTGCACAAAATGGGAAATCATTCAATGCATAGCTCAAGTTCTTGTTTATAATTATATCATTTTGGATGGGGTAATAGATTCAAGAATATTAGATGTTTAGAATGGGCATATTATGCTCTACATACCCTCAAGAGGGATCAAGCCTTATGTAGTTCTCATCTTATATATATATATATATCTTATATATATATATATATATATATCCATTCACATTTGGGAAGCATAGAAGAAGAATAGATATTTTGAATGGGCGTATGCCCATTCTCATATAAGAATTATAGAATAGAATTGGAAGATGTGCCTTGTGACAGATTTCAACAAGATTTGAAGAAAATGTTTATGCTACTTTTACTCTCTCTACTTTATTTGTTCATCCTTTCCGCTTTAAAAGGGCAAGATGCCCATTCTCATACATAACTAATAGAATAAGAATAGAGATAAGTTTTCTCATTCTCATGTATAACTAATAGAAATCTCTTATATATCTAATAGAAGAAGATTATAGATAAATTTAAGTTCAACATATTATATTTACTTTCTTTTAACATGGGAAGGAATGAGAAGCAGTGCATTGTGACAACCTTTATAGAAGATGTGCATGTTTATAATGGGCACAAGCCCATTCTCATACAAACAAACATTGTTTGTTTTGAAGTAATTAGTATTATTGTATTACACTAGCTGGACTATCCCTAACAGAGCGATGTGTTGCACTACATACCCATGAGAGGGATCAAGCCTTATTTATTTTGTTTATAATTGTATCATTTTGGCTGGACTAACCTTGGTGGAGCCAAGTGCTGGCACCGCAAGTGCTGCACTACATACCCGCGAGAGGGATCAAGCCTTATGTAGTTCTATTATTTTTTTATAATTGTATCAATTGGATGGACTAACCTTGGAGGAGCCAAGTGCTAGCAACGCTAAGTGCTGCACTACATACCCACGAGAGGGTCAAGCCTTATGTAGTTCTATTATTTTGTTTATAATTATATCATTTTGGCTGGACTAACCTTAGTGGAGCCAAGTACAGGCTCTCGCCAAGTGCTACACTACATACCCACGAGAGGAATCAAACCTTATGTAGTTCTATTATTATTTTTAGAATGGGTGGGAAATATTGAACTCAATCATTTTGGTTGGACTAAGCATTACATCTCTTTGTTTATATTTGTCTTGTTTTGGTTGCTATTATTCTATTTTAGAATTGACAGATGCTCATTCTCATATTATGTAGTTCTATTATTTTGTTTTTAGAATGGGCTGATGCCTATTCTCTACCCATTATCATATAGGAATCATTAAAATATATTGTTTACCACCATGACATCTGCCCATCCTCATATTATGTAGTTATATTATTTTGTTTTAGAATGGATGAGATGCCCATTCTCATCCCATTGTCATTTATCATTAAAATATATTATTTCTCATATTATATATATTTAACATCATTTATTTAATAATTAAAGGTAATTTTTTTAAAACATGTCTTTGACCACTCGTTGGAGGGAATTATTTACCACTATTTATTTATTAATAAAAGGTAATTTTTTTAAAACACGTCTTCGACCACTCGTTGGAGGGAAAGTGAGATTGTGTTTTTGATTTGTAATTATTAATAATTGTATTATACTAGTTGGACTATCCCTAGCAAAGCCAAGTGCTGCACTACATACTCTTGAGATAGATAAAGCCTTATGTTGTTCTTAGATCTCATCTTACAATATATATATATATATATATATAGAAGAATAATAGATATTTTGAATTGGCATATGACCATTCTCATATAAGAATTACAGAAGATAGAATGGGAATTTGTGCATTATGATAGTAATTTCTATGTTTTGTAATTATTAATAATTATATTATACTAGCTAGACTATCTCTGTTAGAGCCACATGCTACACTATATACCCTCGAGAGGGATCATGCCTTATGTAGTTCTCATTTCTCATCTTACAATATATATGTATATATCCATTCACATTTAGCAAACATAGAATAATAATAGATATTTTGAATGGGCATATGACCATTCTCATATAAGAATTATAGAAGATAGAATGGGGATTTGTTCATTGTGATAGTAACATATACAAGATAGGAAGTTGTGCATTGTGAGAGTAATTTTTTTTGTTTTGTAATTATTAATAATTGTTTTATACTACTTGGACTATCCCTGACAGATCCAAGTGTTGTACTACATACCCTCGAGAGGGATCAAGCCTTATGTAGTTCTCAATTCTCATCTTACAATATATATATGTATATATCCATTCACATTTAGCAAACATAGAAGAATAATAGATATTTTGAATGGGCATATGACCATTCTCATATAAGAATTACAGAAGATAGAATGAGAATTTGTGCATTGTGACAATAACATATACAGGATGGGAAGTTGTGCATTGTGACAATAATTTTTTGTTTTGTAATTATTAATAATTGTATTATACTAGTTGGACTATCCTTGACAGAGCCAAGTGTTGCACTACATACCCTTGAGAGGGATCAAGCCTTATGTAGTTCTCAATTCTCATCTTACAATATATATATGTATATATCCATTCACATTTAGAAAACATAGAATAATAATAGATATTTTGAATGGGCATATGACCATTCTCATATAATAATTACTAGAAGATAGAATGGGAATTTGTGCATTGTGATAGTAACATATATAAGATGGGAAGTTGTGCATTGTGACAGTAAAATTTTTGTTTTGTAATTATTAATAATTGTATTATACTAGTTAGACTATCCCTGACAGAGCCAAGTGCTGCACTACATACCCTTGAGAGGGATCAAGCCTTATGTAGTTCTCATCTTACTATATATATATATATATATATATATATATATATATATATATATATATATATATATATATATGTTTTCTAAATGAGAATGGGTTAATATGCTAATGTTTAAATTTATATTTGTTCTTTACCATTGTCGTAGCAAGACCACCATGCATATATATATATATATATATATATATATATATATATATGTTCTTGACCATGACATAGCGACACAACTATGTAAATATATTGTTTACCACCATTTACTTATAAATTAAAATAACCTAAAACATGGTTATGCTTAAATAGAGATGATGATTATTTATACATGTGATTGGAATACAAAAAGAACAATAATTTAGCTAATTTAACAGAACATAGAAACTTAAGATAAGTAATTGTAGGGCTAAAAAGTAGCAGTGACCAAAAAAGGAAACACGTAGAGAGAAAAATACAAAATGCATATTTAATTTACCGAAAAGATAGCAAAAGAACTAATAGTCCAAATTAGTGGCCATTAGAAATCTCGATTGGCTCTTCTTTGACATTAGCGAATGAGAAGGAAGAACCCATGGAGCTACCCCAAGTAGCCATATGATGGAGACCACCACTAGTAGTGGAAATATTTAACAAGAATGTGTAGGTGGGACACAACAACTCTCGCAATGCAAAACACCAACAGACTCACAAATGATAGGAACATGAATCTACATTAAATCAACAGTTCTAGGAAGATGGAGAGGTAGTTGGTCTAGGTCCTCGGATGTATAATAGTCTAAGATAGCCTACATGAATTGGGTGAGGCATCGGGTCCTCTTCGCCAAAGGTTCCACCAAAGAATGATGGATCCAACCAACTTCCGCATCAGGACTGATGAACATGGATAGAGTGTTGAGATTACAATGCTCAAGTTCTTCATCTAAACCAACCCTATGTGAGGGAAAGATAAAAATGGGAAATAATAGCAACTTCTAATTTGTTATGGCTAACCAGAAGTAGATTGGAAACCGTAGTGCCCACATTTTTATAGCTCCAGTTATCTGTTGGTTCCTTTATGCATAGACATGTTTTGATTGAGACTTTGATAGATTTTGGACATTTTTCTATGTTATTTTATCTTCATGGACATTATGATATTTTGGGCGCGTAGCACCAATTGGACTAGATTCATATATTGATATATTTATTGTGATGTTGATGACACTAACAAGGGTACATGATAGTGAGATTTATTGGTTAGATGTTGATTTCTTGTGGTTGATTTGATTAATGATATAGTTTTCTGGATTTAATAATGGTAATCTCATGCTAGCCTAAGTGTATGTCGTTGTAATTTTATCTGTGGATGATTCGTGGCAAACTATATGTATAATTATATGCATTGCACTATCAATTGTATAAATATGTTAGGACATTATAAGTCTAATTAATTTTGTGATGAGAAGACGATGTTTATTGTATTGGACAGATGCGGTTAATGTGTGCAATGAGTGTGTAGGTGACAGGTATAGGAGAGCATGGGTTTCAGGGTGGCTACGAAATTGTGCATGAGTGGCCCATGGGCTGAGTCCTAACCATGCTAAATGTTTGAGGCCTTAGAATAGGTGTATTAATTGGGCACCATGGGTGAACCCTCAATTGTAATGTATTTATGTCTTGTAAAATTAATTATGTTTAGGGTGTGTTTTATTAAGTAAACTAGTTTAAGGGTTTAATAATCTCATCTTAATTTTAGTGATGGTTTTGGGTAAGTGTGTGTGTTGGTAGAAGGGATTGGGGACACATGTGAACCTTGGGTGGACCCCACACCCTCTACCCTTGTGCCCAAGTATGCCAAACCCGAAATTGGGTTATTTTAGGCATTTTTAGGGACCCCTTTTGAGTTTGGGAGTTCCCTTAGCATGAAAATGGGCCCTTGGACCCTACCTAATAGGTAGGGGGGATTATTTCCAAGGTTTGGAGGGAGTTTCCCTCCCATTTTTCCCTCCTTAGTCACCATCCATGTAAGATGGTTGGTTTGTGTGTAATTGTTAAAAGTTGCCCTACTTTGTTTTATTTTCGTTTTTAGTATTTTGGGTGATATGGGCTAAAAGATGATTTTACTTTTATTTATTTGGTTTTTGGAATCTTTGACTCATGGGAGGAGAGGGGGTGATACTTTTCACCTTCCCATTGGTGAGGAAACTTTTGGGTTCCTCTTCTTATTCTTCCTCATGTGGAAGGAAGGGGTCTTTTTGCTCATTTTTTTGGGAGAACTTGGAGAATTTTGGGAGCTTGGAAGTTTTCTTGGACAAAGGGAAAAAAAGCTTAGAGTCTTGGAAAGCATTGTAGAGGTAGGATTCTTAATCCTTTTCTTTCCTAGTTGTGCTTATCTTGTTAACTATGCATTGGTCAATAAAATGATGTGTTGTAAAGTTGTTTAGAGAATGTAATTTGTTTGTTTTGTTACTTGTTGTTTTCTTTGTTTTCTCTTCACCATCATTTGGATTGATGGTTTTTGGAGAATGTAAGGAAGAGAGAGGGATTTCCTCTCAAACCTCATGGTTGTTGGTCAAGCCATGAAGGTCCCTTATCATCCCCTCATATGGTTTGAGGTGGGAGAAAGGTTCATATGGCTTGAACCTTTCCCCATTCTTGGTGAGGAAACCGCTTTTGGGTTTGAAAATCCTCCCAAGAAGGATTTCTTTGACATAAAGGAGGAATAAGGAGTTTCGTAAACATGATTTTATTGGTGTTCCTATGGTTGGACACCTTTGCTTTGGGAATCCTATTTCTTCTCTTCCCCCTTTGTGAGGTTGATCTTGTTCTCCTCATGTGGTTGTTTTACCTTGTGTAGTATGTCTAAGTGTTTAAATGGTCATATGTATTTCTTGTTGTGTTTTATCGCCATTATACTTGTGCACATTGTGAAATTTTTTTCCTCTCTCCCATGAGCTTGGGGAGGCTAGCATGACTTCAACCATGGATAGGCATGTGATGATGCCTATTGGTTGGGTGGTAAACAAGCCTTGTCTCTTATTTTAGCATCCTTGGAAGAACATTCAAGTTTGGAGATAGTTGGAGCCTCCTTGTCATCTTGGCCCTCTTGGAAATATTCATCTTTTGAGGACATTACTTTCATTTGGTAAATAAATGTGGCTTTTTGAAGCTTTACCTTATTGTAAATACCTATTTTGTACTTGATGCTACTTGTAAACTTTAGTCATTGCTAAGGAAGTTTTCCTTCATTATTGCAAGAATCTTGTAAACAAAAAAAAAAGAAAGGAAGGATTACCATATTGAAAACATGAACTCTTTTATTTTAATGTCTTCATTTGAAGGTCTTGGTTGTTTAGAAATCTGCAATAATATAGCTATGCATCATACATTAAATCTGAAGTATTTAGTTGTGTTTTACCTTTAAAAAGTTTTTAAAAATAAAATGAAATGGCATATGTATACTTTTTTGAAAATAAATCTGAAATTTATATGCTAAACATTCTTTTAAATCTGTAAATTTTTATGGCATTACATTTTGGTATCAGAGCCATGGTTCAAACACGCAGACTCTTGGGTAATTAGTAATTTTTTTGTCTTGCATTTAACAAAAAAAAATATACATGGATATGTCCTTATTGTAATCTTCCTTGCATGAGAAATCTGATTATTTGTGTTCAAAGGAAAGTTGATTTATTTGAAAAATGGTTATTGATATATGTTTCCTTCTTACAAACTGTTATTGCATGTGTTCATGTAAAAAAAAATAAAAAATTTATATGTATACTATTCTTGAAATGTATTTATTTATTAGTTTTTTTTTTGAAAGGTTAAAGAGTAGAATACTACTAGTTTTTCTCTTCTCTTATTGTCAAAATAAGATGGGCACATTTGCAGATCACATATGAATATATCAAAAAATAAAAATAAAAATAAATAATAAAATAAATTAAATTTATATTAGTCATATTCTTTTTGTTTGTTATTGGAAATAAGTATTACCGATTTATATATATTTAAAATTGTATTTAAGTGCAAAATCCATAGGTTTATTATAATTTTATTTTACTATATATATATGTTATTAAACAAATTTTTAATGAAAAAAATGTATTATACAATATAATATATCACTTATTATATATTATATATTTCATATATATATATATATATATATATATATATATATATATATGTTATGGGTTTTAAATAAATAAATAAATAAATGAAAAAAAAAAACAAAAACTTGGGAGGGCCGAGCCCTCCCCACATCCACGCTACCCCCATGGGTTCCTTGTCTCCTTTCAGCCATCTGTCCCCCTATGTAGCACCCCCTCCATCCACTCGCCGCTCCCCTCCACGTGGCCGACCCTACTACCCCCTCCCACGCCGCGCCTCCACGCTGCCCCTCAAAACCTTCTCGAACTCCGCACGCCGACCTCCCCTTCCCCACGGATTTTCCCCTATCCCATTCCATTTCTCCCGCCACGTTCCCTCGGTCACACCCCATCTTCCTTTGCCCATGCAATCACCTAAAACAAAACAAAATGGCCAACAAATATAGTCCGCCACCGCCACAAACTCTATTGTATATATAATATATATATATATATATATATATATATATATTCTCCCATTCGGGATACATAAAAGGAATTGCAAAAAGATAAATATAAATATGTGTGTGTATGTGTAAACAAACTCTCAGGCAGTTTTGTCTTCTTAAAACAAAAAAAAAAAAATAGAAAAGGGCAAATACACACACAACCACTCCATGAAACCAAGCTTCCATAGCTCCCCCACCTGCACAAGATGAAACAAAGAAAACAAAATGAGAGGAAATGGCATGGGAAAATAAAGCTAAAAGAGAGAAAAGAAAACATAGAGAAATTTAGGGCAACTTTAGGGTGGATTTAAAATCAAGGGCCAAGATTGGATTTGATCCTAGGGATCTCCTTCAGTCCTTCTTTTCTTTAAAAACATGACATGTTAATGGGTTTGGAAAATAAATTAAGAGGGGTGTGGGGGTAGACTAGAGTAAAGGGAGAAAACAAATTACAATTAAAAGGGTGTGTAGGAAAATTAATAAAAGGGGGAGACTAATTATTTACCAGGGGTCGAAATTGTTTTATGACCCTAGGAAGCTTGATAGGGTAAAATAATTAAATTATTATTAGGCTAGTGTTTATTTGATTTCGGGTAATTTAATGATTAATGTAAATTAATTATTAATAGGAAGGGGCATTACATCTGGTGTTACATTATATAATAATAATAATTAAAAACGCTTTCCGCAACTCTTAAAAGTTTATAAACCATTTTTTAATTTTTTTTTCCTCAGGTTCAGGATGGCACACAAGAGGGGACGATCGGCTAGAGGCTTGGGATGTAGTGTACCTACACAGGAGCCGCCGAAACTCAATTTTGGGCCTCAGATATTAGAGACCTGCAGCAGCACCGATGAAAGGCGTCATGCGCAGAGTGTCTCCCACCACCGCAGGAGCGAGAGAGGAGGAAATTCAGTTGGGAGATGAGGAGATGATTGATGAGGATGCACATTCAGAGCCACCTGAGCACGATACCCCGAGATGAGAGAGGTCACACAACCCTTCCATCCTTGGCGAGAGGGTGGCCTCGTTTTGTCATAACTAATCACACAGCTTCGAGGGACCATTTGGAGATAGATGACCCCTTTCACCTGTTAGACCACATCGCCATGATCGAGACATAGCAGCGTGATTCGAGACCTTCTTCACCTTTAGCCACCTAACTTTACTAGTTTGATAGATGGCTTTGAGGCGAGTTGTGGTTCCTTAGAATGGATAGTTTTTTTGGCTTGCACTCTCATGAGAGCAATGTCAAATCCAAGTTCGCCATACACCTCCTCCGAGATGTAGTAGGTGTTTGGTGGAGGAATGAGGAGTGGAAGCTCCATTTGACTTGAGATACAGTGACCTAGGAGTTGTTCGAGGAGCGGTTCAGGGCCCGGTATATGTCAGAGCATTTTGTGTAGAAGAGGATCGATGAGTTTCATGACTTACGACAGGGCTCTGGCACAGTGGCATAGTATGAGAGTAGGTTCTTGGATCTCTTGTAGTATGTAGACTACCTGTAAGATGAGAAATTATAGGTAAACAGGTTCATTCGGGGCCTGAATGCAGATATAGCAGGAGTTGTTAGGATGTTATCTCCTCCCACACTTGAGAAGGCCATTGAGAAGGCCTACTTAGCTGAGGAGAATAGGACCAAGGTGCAGGAACACTGAGATAGAAACAAGAGCAAGTTCTAGGATAGGATACAGGACTTTCAGAGTCAGAGGACACGGGGTGCAGCACCACCCCCTAGAGGAGGATTTTGGTCTTCTCTAGTAGTATCAAGATCTCCACCGCAGCCAGCACACAACATCGGTTGGGCAGACAGGACTTAGAGCTTTCAGCAAGGTGGATCTAGAGGTGGTTTTAGTGGATCTAGGGACAGGAGGATGGGTACTTATCACTCACAACCAACCCACTTGCAGGAGTCTGCTAGGGTTGGACCGATAGGTTTAGTTCGCCAGAGTATAGGAGGGACCCCATCTCATAGGGGTACAGGAGGATGTTTTATTTGTGGGGCTCTAGACCATTATGTGCGTATGTGTCCGCACAAGCCCACTACTATGGATATGCAAAGAGCTCCTAGATCGAGAAGATGGTGGGTAACATGGGACGCATCCATTGTGTATAGGTGCGGTTGATAATCGCCAAAATGAGCATTAGGCCACAATAATTGAGATGATAGGTACTATCAGGGGTATTTTTGTCTTAGTACTTTTGATTCAGGTGCTTCAGATTCTTTTGTATCTCCTTCTGTAGTAGACCAGTGTGGGCTAGTGGTGGCTAGGCAACCAAATAGTTGGTAGGTTGAGTTGGCCTCTAGGGCTAAACTCGTCGTGGAATCATATGTGGAGAGTTGTGTACTTGATTTGGGAGTCTTCTCCACTACACTTGACCTCCAAGTTATTCCTTTAGGATCCTATCAGGTAGTGTTGGGTATGGATTGGCTCGAGGCTCATCGAGCCAAGGTGGATTGCAGAAAGAAGGTCATTGAGTGTCAGGATGATCTTGGTAGCGCAATTGTGATTTCAGGGATGTAGAGACCTATTTCCTTGCGTATGATCTCAGCTAAGAAACTCAAGCAGAGCATGCGTAAGGGTTGTCAGTTGTTTGCTATCACTATTAGTGATCATTTGGATAGTACTCCAGAGAATTCACCCCTTGATGATCACATAGTTTTGAGGGAGTATGCAGATGTGTTTCCAGGAGAGCTTCCAGGTTTACCACCTAGTAGGGAGGTGGATTTCACCATTGACTTAGTGCTTAGCTCCGCACCAATTTCTAGGGCACCCTATCGGATGACGACTTCAGAGCTTCATGAGCTCAAGATTCAGTTAGAGGAGTTATTAGAGAAGGGTCTCATTCGACCTAGTGTATCTCCTTGGGGAGCACCAGTCATATTTGTGAAAAAGGATGGTTCTCTCAAGGCTTTGTGTAGACTTCAGACAACTCAACAAAGTCACCACAAAGAACTGTTACCTACTCCCCATGATCGATGACTTGTTTGATTAGATGCAGGGAGCTAGAGTGTTCTCCAAAATTGATCTCAAGTCAGGGTATCATCAGTTGCGCATATCAAATGTAGATATTCATAAGATAACTTTTTGCACACGTTATGGGCATTATGAGTTCACTGTTTTCCCCTTTGGTTTGATCAACGCCCCAGCTATCTTCATGAGCCTCATGAATGGAGTGTTCAGGACCTTCCTAGATTTCGTTTTTTCATAGTGTTCCTCGATGATATTTTGATATATTCTCATTCCGAGGAGGAACACGAGGAGCATTTGAGACATGTACTTCAGGTTTTGAGAGAGCAAAAGTTGTTTGGGAACTTGGAAAAATGTAGCTTCTTTTAGATAGAGATTCAGTACTTGGGGCACATTATTTTAGGAAAGGGTATCTCTATAGATCCCTCTAAGATATAGGCTATTATGGATTGGCCAACGCCCACATCAGTGACTAAGGTGAGAAGCTTCATGGGTTTAGCAGGGTATTACCGTAGGTTTGTGTAGGACTTTTCTAGGATTTCTCACCCTATTACTTCCCTTCAAAGGAAAGGGAAGAAGTTTGATTGGTCAGAAAAGTTTGAGCAGGCCTTCAAATTTCTTAAGGAAAGGCTAACCACGACACCTATCTTAGCAATTCCGGACCCGACAAAGGATTTTGTGGTTTGCACCGATGCATCACTAGAGGGTTTGGGAGCAATCCTTATGTAGGAGCATCGGGTTATAGCCTTTGAGTCTCGTAAGCTCAAGAACTACGAGCTTAACTATCCCACTCATGACTTGTAGCTTACGGTGAGTTGTTCATGCACTTGTGCGTTGGCAACATTTCCTTTTAGGCAGACCTTTCATTTTGAGGATAGATCATCATAGTTTACAACATATCTTCTCTCAGTTGAACCTCAACGCTCGTTAATGGCATTGGATGGAGTTCCTATGTGAGTATGACATGGAGGTATAGTATATCAAAGGAAAGGAAAATGTTGTTGCAGATGCACTTAGTAGACGATGACATGTGCTTGCTTCATTGACACTGCAGTGAGAGGCAAGATTCTTGAGCATCTTCTTGAGGATAGGTTTTATGAGGGTGCTAGGCAGATGTTGGAGTCTCAGGGTTCTTTTGAGGGCAGATATTTAGGATGCATGTTAGATTCAGATGGTTTGCTTCAGTTCCATAGGCGTATTTATGTGCCTAAGGTAGGTGATCTACGTAGTTTCATCCTTACTGAGGCTCATCGAGCCCCATACGAGCACATCTAGGAGTGAAGAAGATGCATGATGATTTGAGAGAGTTATATTATTGGCCGGGTCTTCATCGGGACAGTTGATTTTGTAGCATGTTGTCTTGAGTGTCAGAGACTCAAGGTAGAGCATTCTCATCCCACAGGACTCTTATACCCCCATGACATTCCTAAGTGGAAATGGGATGTGATCTCCATGGATTTCATAGTAGGAATCCTTATGTCCTCTTATCGTCATGATGTCATTATGGTCACTGTGGATAAGTTGACCAAGGTTGCACATTTATCGCCAACCAAGGTCACCTATAATGCATAGGCCATCACCAAAGTGTTTATGGAGGACATTTTTAGATTGCATGGGATCCCGAAGATGATCATCAATGACAGAGATACCATCTACATATCAGTTTTTTAGACTTCTTTTCAGGATGCTTTGGGTACACAGATCAATTTCAGTTTGGTATAGCATCCAGAGACAGACGGGCAGACAGAGAGAGTTAATCAAGTTCTTGAGGACATGTTGAGGATGTATGTGATGGACCAGCAGAAGAAGTGGGAAGATTATTTGCATTTAGTTGAGTTTTCCTACAACAATAGTTATCATAGTTCCATTGGCATGGCTCCCTATCAGGCGTTGTATGGTTGACCTTGCAGGACACCCTTGAGTTGGGATAGACTGGATGACAGGATTATTCTGGGACCAGCGTATCTTTAGGATTTAGAGCAGCAGGTTGTTCTGATTAGACAACATCTTGAGTAGGCTAGAGCATGCCAGAAGGTGTATGTGGACACCAAGAGGATTGATTGTCACTTCTTAGTGGGTGAAAAAGTCTTCTTGAGGGTTCATCCTCATAAGAGTATGATCTGTTATGGAAAGGGTTCTAAGCTACCGCCTCATTTTGTGGGGCCTTTTGATATCCTTGAGGTCCTCAGTCCAATTGCCTATTGCCTAGCTTTGCCACCACACCTTGCATGGTCCCACAATGTTTTTCATGTTTTTGTACTTCGTAGATATGTACCATATGTTTCTCATGTTTTGGATTGGTCGAAATTACAGGTAGATGATGGAGGGAAGTGGAGACTAGAGCCCGTACGCACATTATATCACCGGAGTTTGGCCCTTCGGGGTCGAGATTTGGACCAGGTTAGAGTGCAGTGGGACAGATATGATGAGACATCAGCTACCTAGGAGGATGCTACACCACTGAGGGCTAGATACCCCTATCTCTTCTAATGACTTCCAGGAGGAAGTCTAATTCTAGGAGAGGGGGATGTAGTGCCCACATTTTTATAGCTCCAGTTATCTGTTGGTTCCTTTATGCATAGACATGTTTTGATTGAGACTCTAATAGATTTTGGACATTTTGCTATGTTATTTTATCCTCATGGACATTATGGTATTTTGGGCGCATAGCACCAATTGGACTAGATTCGTATATTGATATATTTCTTGTGATGTTGATGACACTAACAGGGGTACATGATAGTGAGATTTATTGGTTAGATGTTGATTTCTTGTGGTTGATTTGATTAATGATATAGTTTTCTGGATTTAATAATGGTAATCTCATGCTAGCCTAAGTGTATGTCGTTGTAATTTTATCTATGGATGATTCGTGGCAAACTATGTGTATAATTGTATGCATTGCACTATCAATTGTATAATGATGTTAGGACATTATAAGTCTAATTAATTTTGTGATGAGAAGACGATGTTTATGTAGATGATGATGCGGTTAATGTGTGCAATGAGTGTGTAGGTGACAGGTATAGGAGAGCATGGGTTTTCGTGGTGGCTACGAAATTTTACATGAGTGGCCCATGGGCTGAGTCCTAACCATGCTAAATGTTTGAGTCCTTAAAATAGGTGTATTAATTGGGCACCATGGGTGAACCCTCAATTGTAATGTATTTATGTCTTGTAAAATTAATTATGTTTAGGGTGTGTTTTATTAAGTAAACTAGTTTAAGGGTTTAATAATCTCATCTTAATTTTAGTGATGGTTTTGGGTAAGTGTGTGTGTTGGTAGAAGGGATTGGGGACACATCTGAACCTTGGGTGGACCCCACACCCTCTACCCTTGTGCCCTAGTATACCAAACCCGAAATTGGGTTATTTTAGGTATTTTTAGGGACCCCTTTTGAGTTTGGGAGTTCCCTTAGCATGAAAATGGGCCCTTGGACCCTACCTAATAGGTAGGGGGCTTATTTCCAAGGTTTGGAGGGAGTTTCCCTCCCATTTTTCCCTCCTTAGTCACCATCCATGTAAGATGGTTGGTTTGTGTGTAATTGTTAAAAGTTGCTCCACTTTGTTTTATTTTCGTTTTTAGTATTTTGGGTGATAAGGGCTAAAAGGTGAGTTTACTTTTACTTATTTGGTTTTTGGAATCTTTGACTCATGGGAGGAGAGGGGGTGACACTTTTCACCTTCCCATTGGTGAGGAAACTTTTGGGTTCCTCTTCTTATTCTTCCTCATGTGGAAGGAAGGGGTCTTCTTTGCTCATTTTTTTTTGGAGAACTTGGAGAATTTTGGGAGCTTGGAAGTTTTCTTGGACAAAGGGAAACAAGCTTAGAGTCTTGGAAAGCATTGTAGAGGTAGGATTCTTAATCCTTTTCTTTCCTAGTTGTGCTTATCTTGTTAACTATGCATTGGTCAATAAAATGATGTGTGTGAAATGATGTGTTGTAAAGTTGTATGGAGAATGTAGTTTGTTTGTTTTGTTACTTTTGTTTTCTTTGTTTTCTCTCCACCATCATTTGGATTGATGGTTTTTGGAGAATGTAGGGGAAGAGAGAGGGATTTCCCTCTCAAACCTCATGGTTTTTGGTCAAGCCATGAAGGACCCTTCTCATCCCCTCATATGGTTTGAGGTGGGAGAAAGGTTCATATGGCTTGAACCTTTCCCCATTCTTGGTGAGGAAACCCCTTTTGGGTTTGAAAATCCTCCCAAGAAGGATTTATTTGACATAAAGGAGGAATAAAGAGAATGAATGATTAGGAGGAATAAGGAGTTTTGTTTAAACATGTTTTTGTTGGTGCTCCTATGGCTGGACACCTTTACTTTGGGTATCGTATTTCTTCTCTCCCCCTTTGTGAGGTTGATCTTGTTCTCCTCATGTGGTTTTTTTAACATGTGTAGTATGTCTAAGTGTTTAAATGGTACTATGTATTTCTTGTTGTGTTTTATCACCATTATACTTGTGCACATTATAGAAGTTTGTTCCTCTCTCCCATGGGCTTGGGGGAGGCTAGCATGACTTCCAACCATGGAAATGAATGTGATGATGCCTATTGGTTGGGTGGTAAACAATTCTTGTCTCTTATTTCAGCATCCTTGGAAGAACATTCAAGTTTGGAGATAGTTGGAGCCTCCTTGTCATCTTGGCCCTCTTGGACATCTTCATCTTTTGAGGACATTAATTTCATTTTGTAAATAAATGTGGCTTTGTGAAGCTTTACCTTCTTATAGATACCTATTTTGTACTTGATGCTACTTATAAACTTTAATCATTACTAAGAAAGTTTTCCTTCATTATTGCAAGAATCTTGTTAACAAAAAAAAGAAAGGAAGGATTGCCATATTGAAAACATGAACTCTTTTATTTTAATGTCTTCATTTGAAGGTCTTGGTTGTTTAGAAATATGCAATAATATAACTATGCATCATACATTAAATCTGAAGTATTTAGTTGTGTTTTACCTTTAAAATTTTTTTAAGAAATAAAAATGAAATGGCATATGTATACTTTTTTGAAAATAAATCTAAAATTTATATGCTAAACATTCTTTTAAATCTGCAATTTTTTATGGCATTACGTAAACAAACACCGAGGAAATTTTTGAGTTAAACCAAGGTGTTTTGAATCACAGTGATAGGCATTACCCAAAACATGTTCAATGGCTTCACACATAGACGTTGAATCAAGCCTAAAAATCCTTTTGAGACGTGACCGAGAAATGGAATTGAAGAAGGCCATTTATTTTTTGTCGCTTCACAGAAAAATGGCAGGAAGAGAGGGAACAACCATGACCTAAAGACAACACACATTAGCCAATGTCATTGACCACTTAATAGACAGATGCCCATATATAGTTCGCCTTATGCCTATTTTTCTCAATGATTCCTATATTAGAATGGGCATATGCTCATGTCCTAAACATTCTAATGCAAGATGCTAGTGGAGAGATAAAATTTACTTACTCTGTCTTTATTTAAGAATGGGTAGTTGCCCATTCTCCCATATAAACAAACAAACATTTTTTCAACTTATCTTGAATACAATGTAAATTTTCTAATACATCAAAAACAATAAATTGATATGAATTGAATGGGAATATGCCCATTCAATTATAATATGAGTAATATAAGAAAGTTATTGTCATTTTAGCGCTTCATGGTAATTATATCTAACTATACAATACATGATGCTAGTGGAGAGATAAAATTTACTTTGTCTTTGTTTAAGAATGGGCAGTTGCCCATTCTCTCATACCAACAAACAAACATTTTTTTAATACAATTATATCGTTTTGGTTGAATTAACGTTGGCATAGCTAGTTTCGCTTGTACAGTGCTACACTACATACCCTTGAGGGGGATAAAGCATTATGTGGTTATATTATTTTAGTTTAGGAATGGGTATCTTGGCTCTACCAAGTGTTGCACTACATTCCCTTGGGAAGATGCCCATTCTTGTATTATGTAGTTCTATTAATTTGTTTTAGAAATGGTAGATTCCCATTCCCTACCCATTCTCATATATGAGTAATAATGAGAATAGAAATTAGCTCATTCTCTATACATTCTAACATTTTGTTTTGGCCATATTTTTGGTCAGTTGTGTTAGACTATTTAGAAATATGGGCATTTTTCCATCCTCAAACAAACAAACATTTATTATTGGGTTATCCCACATTTTTCATGGAAGGAGGACCATATTAGAAGAAGAATTATAGTGTAAAAACATTCTGAAAACATTTACAGAGTTAATAATTGTATCATATTGGCTGGACTATCCTTGACAGAGCCTAGTGTTGCACTGCATACCCTTAAAGGGGGATCAAGCCTCTATCTCTAATTGTTTTTTATTCTTTCACTTTTGGGCTCTCTCTCTTTTCATGAAGAATATGAAGGAAATTTCTTTAGAAAAAAAAATGAATATTTCCAACTCTTCTCAATGTGAAGAATAACATCTATTTTTCCTTCCATAGAAAAATGGGGACGACACACTTCATCTTCATGTCATGCCGATTCGAGTAGACAGATGCCCATATATAGTTTGCCTTATGCCTATTTTTCTCAGTGATTCCTATATTAGAATGGGAATATTCCCATTATCAATGGGCATATTCTCATGTCCTAAACATTCTAATACAAGAAATGTTGAAATATAATGTCGTATGCTCATTCTAAACATTCTAATACTTGCAATATTAAACTTAGTATGTTTAGTACTTCTATATTACTCATAGCTTGTCCACAATGCAATATGCTAGTGGAGAGATAAAATTTAATTACTCTATCTTTATTTAAGAATGGGCAAAGTTGCCCATTCTCTCATATAAACAAAAAACCATTTTTTTGAACTTATCTTGAATACAATGTAAATTTTCTAATACGTAAAAAATAATAAATTGATACGAATTGAATGGGCATATTCCCATTCAATTATAATATGAGTAATAGAAGAAATTTATTATCATTTTAGTGCTTCATGGTAATCATATCTAACTCTACAATACATGATGCTATTGGAGAGATAAAATTTACTTTGTCTTTGTTTAAGAATGGGAAGTTTCCTCTCTCATACAAACAAACAAACATATTTTTGTTTTTTCGGAATACAATTGTATCTTTTGGAAGGACTAACCCCGGTGGAGCCAGCTTAGCTTGGCTGTGTGTTGCACTACATACCCTCGAGGGGGATCAAGAATTATGTAGTTCTATTATTTTGTTTTAGGAATGGGCATCTTGGCTCTGCAAAGTGTTGCACTACATTCCCTTGGGAAGATGCCCATTCTTGTATTATGTAGTTCTATTAATTTGTTTTATAAATGGTAGATTCCCATTCTCTACCCATTCTCATATTGGAGTAATAATGAGTATAGGCATTAGCTCATTCTCTAGACATTCTAACATTTTTTTGGCCATATTTTTGGTCAGTTGTGTTGGACTATTTAGAAATATGGGCATTTGTCCATCCTCAAACAAAAAAACATTTTTTTGGGTTGTTCCACATTTTTCATGGAAAGAGGACCATTGCTATGGAAGGAGGACCATATTAGAAGAAGAATTATAGTGTAAAAACATTCTGATAGCCTTTATGGAGTAATAGATTCAAGAATAATATATGTTTAGAATGGACATATTATGCTCTACATACCCTTGAGAGGGATCAAACCTTATATAGTTATCATATATATATATATAGGAAACATAGAATAAGAATAGATATTTTGAATGGACATATGCCCATTCTCACATAAGAATTATAGAAGAGAGATTTGGAAGATGTGCATTGTTTGTTTTGAAATAATTTGTGAATTGTCTCCTTATATATATTATCTATATTTTTATACGGTTAATACAGTTCTCTGTGGTTGTTAATGGAGAGCCTGTGGGATTCTTCACCAGCAGCAGAGGTCTAAGGCAGGGAGACCCCATCTCCCCCCTTCTCTTCATCCTTCTGGCTGACAGCCTTAGTAGAACAATTAGCAGAGCGGTGGAAGACGGCCTTTTAAATGGTTCTAAACCCACTTCTCTCAGCCAAGCTGTCTCTCATCAACAGTTTGCAGACGACACTATCCTTCTTCTTCTGGCCTCAGTGGTTGAAGCTAAAGCTATCAAGGCTCTTCTGCAGCTTTATGAATCTGCTTCCGGGCAAGAGATCAATTACGACAAAAGCATCCTTTTTTTCTTTAACACCCCTGGGGAAAGACAACTCAAGATTGCTAAAATTCTGGGCTGTAAAATTGGTACTCTTCCAGCAACGTACTTAGGCCTCCCTCTTGGCACGAAGAAAGTCTCTCACACGGTGTGGGATGATTTATTGACGAGATTTCAGAAAAAAATGGCCGGTTGGAAA
Source organism: Taxus wallichiana var. yunnanensis (assembly GCA_018340775.1). Classification (NCBI taxonomy): domain Eukaryota; kingdom Viridiplantae; phylum Streptophyta; class Pinopsida; order Cupressales; family Taxaceae; genus Taxus; species Taxus wallichiana. The sequence continues at coordinate 876,523,348 of CM031239.1, read as the reverse complement.
GGGACCACTCTCTCTAGTGCTGGTAAGTGCCTTCTCATTAAAAGCACACTCCAAAGTTTGCCCATATATATCATGTCACTATTCAAAATTCCTTCCTCCTTCAGAGAGAAAATTGAAAGGATTCAGAAAAAAATTTTATGGCAAGGCATGGAAGAAAAGTTCAGATTTCACCTTGTGGCCTGGGATAAAGTCTGCACCCCTAAATCTAGGGGAGGGCTGGGAATAAAAAATATTGAGAAAATGAATGAGGCACTCATTGCTAAGATGGGCCGAGATTGCTTTTCGAGAAACAACCCCGGATTGATGTCATTAAAACAAAATACTTGAATCACAATAAGTTTACTCCTATCTCGCATGATGAGCAACTCCCAATGGTTCCATTTTTGGAATAATCAAGTTAAGAGTAGAAACTTCATTAAGAAGGGAAGCAAATGGAAAATTGGGGATGGTAGCGACATTAACTTCCTCGGGAGGATAATCTGGTCCAATGATAATCTCTTGGAGAGATTTGGGATGCTAAGGACATTCTTATAAGAAAATATGGAACTAAAGTCAAGGACTACATTGATGGAAATGGCACCAACAAGAATTGGAAAAGACTTACTATGGAGAGTATTGAATCAAATGACTATTTCCTCCCTCCAAGACCTTTTGGATCTCTTCCTTTGTGTCATTTGGATTCCAAGGATGAGCCGATCGGAGCAATTCACACGAGGGTAAATACTCACCAAATGCTATACCAGTCTTTTCCACAGAACTATTCGACTTTAACTCGAACTTGATCTCGATGCTCGAAAGTTAACCCCCAAAATAAATTTTTTTCTTTGGTCAAGCCATCGAGGTAAAATTCTCACCACCGACAATTTGATGAAAAGAGGATTTATCATTCCCAATTGGTGCCACCTTTGTAGGAATAGCTATGAAGACATTAGACATCTGTTCATACACTGTGATTATGCCTTTAGAGTTTGGAACTTTGTCCTTTCCAAATTTGAAGCTCTCTGGGTGATGCCGGAGGATCTTACTCAGCTGTGGAACCAATGGAACCCACCATTCAGACATTGTGCTATCAAAAGAATCTGGAAATTAGCCATCCCGCATTTAATTTGGAGGATCCGGAAGGATAGAAATAATATAGTTTTTAGAAATAAGAAGCAGAATTTTAAACTCACTCTGCAAGATCTCCCAAGGCATCAAAGAGGACATGGCCGATTTAAACCTCCTAAGAACAATTGTTACCACCCGAAAATGAAAAGCACATCTTATCAAATTGGCAGATCGGATATTGGAGCAACCCCGGGAATAGTGTGGATAGATCTTTGGTCAAATGGCATCCCCCTGAATCCAATTGGTTCAAGCTGAACTTTGATGGTGCCTCTAAGGGGAACCCTGGAACAGCAGCTGGAGGAGGAGCAATACGGGACCATAAAGGTAATTTGATTGTTGTATATGGAAAAATGGGAATCCAAACCAATCATTTCTTGAAGCTTTATCTGTTCTCTGGGGTTTGAGAGTTGCTCGGGCCCAAAATATCCAGAACCTCATTGTTGAAGGGGACTCCCTTAATATTATTAATCTGCTTAATCAGTCCTCTTCTCCTAGCTGGAATATCAAAGATTTTATCTCTGAGTCCATAAGCATCAGTCATACCTTCAACAAAGCATCAGAATCATACATACTTACAGGAAGGAAACAATTCGGCGCAATGCAATGGCCAATTATGGCATTAATTTAAATTTCACTATTTGGGATAATGATAGTATCCCTAATCAGCTTCACAACAGCATACATGCGGACCTTCACACGCAAACAATCTCTAAAGATATGCTTTAATCTTTGGAGGAAATCCATAAATTCTTCCACAAAGTCTTTGTTTTAGTTTATTGGCGTGGCATATGATATCTACTCCAAATGATAGCAAGATTTTGTTTAGGAACTTCAAGTGGAGTTGTCTAAATTTAAAAAAACAAGACACGGAAGTACAATAGTTGATATTGGTTCCAAGCTCCATGAAAACCGAAGATAACTACAAGGTGAAAGCCGACAGATAAGGGTTTTCACGCGCGACTTCACGCAGACTCAGATCGGCAATCCAACACTGCTCGTGGGAGGACCAACGGCCATAGATTCCCATTTTTATGACCACTCCGCAACGGTGAGAAACGAACCACTCTCAACGCCCAAAGGTATTTTGAAAATTGTTGTAACTCAAAAAGCACATCCTTGTGAAGATGGGAGGGCCTCCCGCCGATTGAGCCGTGTGCGAGACCACTCGACCTGGAAAGATAACACCGAGCTCTGGAACATTCTTAGTATTGGCGGATTCACCAACTTTGTGGAGAGAGTGCAAGGCATGATCAAAGCATCTCTGTTCGCTTTGCCAAGGAGTGGAATGAGAGGATGGTCGACTATGGAGGGCGAAGATTCTTATTAATGACGAACTCATAGCCGAAGCGACCGGCCTACTTGAAGGATACCGCTTCTTCAACAAGAAGGTTATCAAAGAGGTTCAAGAGAGAAGATTTGTGGAGGAGGAGGAGAAGCTTATATTCAACACCGCGGGTCGCTTGTTAATTCAATTCCTTCTCCGTATGATGAAGTCACCCGCATGATGATTCGCTACATATCCTTGGAAGGCGGTTTGTTTATCGTCTCGCCAAGCACCTTGTCTTTTAAATCACTTTCGTAGGAGTAGGTTGGTTTGCTTCCCCACTTATCTGTTAAACTCTCTTGAGTGCTCCATTTTGGAGTTCCGTAGCATAAGGTTCCCCTTCACCAAGGGCTTATTTCGCTTATTCACAAACATCGCCTTATCAAATTCCCGGTCTCCCTTCCTCTCCCGGCCTGGCTTTGTTGGGCTCCGTTGCTGCCAGTCCTGTCTCCCCGCTTTGTCCCCCTGCTGCCCCCGCCCGGTGCTTTGATGCCCCCATGCAGCTGCTCATGCTTCTCCTTCTTTTCCTCCCTGCTGCGCCACGCCACCCCACACTGCCTCTACTTCTAAACGTGTCACTGGGGGCTTTCAGGAGACTCAACCTTGAGTCTACCGCAATGAGGGGGATGAACCTTTGGATGACATTGCTCGTGATCTGGCTGAACATTAGTAGTGCCAGTCCCCAGGCGGCACCAACGGATAACCCTTCTAGAAGATTGGAGGCCTTAGAGGTGAGCTTAAATTTCTTTGAAGGATGAGGTAAAAATCTTGCTAAGCAAAAAGGCAAAAAAGCATTGAGGGAGAAGGGAGCATTGGCAATAGCCAGCTTGATGAAATATACAAAAAACTGACCTCCCTAGACTCCCGCCTTGGGAAAACGAAGACTAGGCATGAGTATAATATTGCAGCATTCAGGGCCATAGAGGAATTCATCGAAGGTCATGCAAGAAGTGTTTCGCATCTTAGCGGTGTCCCGATTACTCTTTGGGGCAATGAGAAAGAGAGTAAAAGAACCAGAGAGGAGCTCGATAAGACGGATGCTGCTCATATGACCACGCTGGGTATGTATCATGCTTGGAAAAAGTAAAGATGAGTATTGATCAAGCGGCCAAGAAGTAGTCCGGTTTACGCTTCGTAGGTCCTTATTGTTTTTTTAATGCTTTTGTTTTTTTTGCCGTTGTTTTCGTTAAGTTAAGTCTCGTTTGTGTTCTTTGTTTCTAGGCTTCGGTGTTCTTTTCAGTAACTTTTGTGCTTTGATACTGCCTTCTCTCTCTCTCTTATTCAGCTTTTAGGCCTCCTTTTGTACACACAAGGTATAGTCCCTTTCAAAAACTATTTACCAATATTAAAAAAAAATATGATCATATTAAAATTTATCTATATTCTTCTTATGTGATTCAAATTATTTTATCTCTACTCTATTTCAATGTTTATAATTGTACATGTGATTGGAATAAAACAAGATCAATAATTTAGCTAATTTTACAGAACATGGAAACTTAAGATAAGTAATTGTAGGGCTAAAAAGAAATTTGACATTCGAGATAAAAAGTAGCAGTGACCAAAAAAGGTAACACGAAGAGAGAAAACTACAAAATGCATATTTAATTTACTCAAAAGACCGAGAAGAACTAATAGTCCATATTAGTTTCCATCAAGTAATCTTGATTGGCTCTTCTTTGACATTATCCAATGAGAAGGAAGAACCCTCATAGGTATTAAAATTATTATGTTCAATCTTGTATCGAATGAAAACTTCCCAATCCCATATAGGAATCATAAAATAAGAATACAAATAAAATATAATTTGTTTTGAAATTGCAAGTTTCCCATTCTCACAACCTTCATATAGTTTTTAAATTGATAAAGTTCAATAGTTATTGTATTATATTGACCATTCCTTTTGAATCTTATATTCTCACAACCTTCATATAGTTTTTAAATTGATAAGTTAAATATTTCTTGTATTAGATTGACCATTCCTTTTCACTCTTATATCCTATTACTTTTCCCATAGTAATGATCAAGTTCAATATTGCTTGTATTGAATGATAATAATGGGCATACACCCATTCTCATACAAACGAACATTTTTATCTTGAATGAGCAGATGCCCAATCTCTTATAGGAATCATTGAAAAAAATTAGGTTGAATTTAAAAGATGAGAAATAAATATATAGAGGTTAAATAAAAGTTAATTAGAAACTTGATTGCTAACTGCTTCATCCAAATATCTTCATCATATTAACATAACATATATTACTTTTACAATAATTCCTCATACTTCCATAGTGCCTGATTATTAGAATGGACATCTTTCTATTTTAAACATTCTCATAAAAGGATGTAATTGCATATATTACTTTTACAATAATTCCTCATACTTCCCATATTCTCGACTATGAGAATGGGCATCTATCCATTTTAAACATTATCATTCATTCATTCTTTATGTTTTGCGTAGGATAATTTTTCTTTATTTCTATATTGAGTTTATGAGAATGGGCATATGTCCATTCTCATCACAATGATAAAAATATTTGTTTATATGAGAAATGACATATGCCCATTCTCATCACAATCATAAAAATATTTGTTTGTATGAGAATGGGCATATGCCTATTCTAACCATTCTACCTCATTGAAACAATATTGAACTTAATCATTTTTATATCACTATAAAGGATGTGGGAATGGGAAACTGTCCATTCTAAAAAATTAAATATTACCTCTATTTCTCTTCTATGATTATTATATGAGAATGGGCATATGCCCTTTCAATACAAGATAAAAAAATGTTTGTTTGTATGAGAATGGACATATGCCTCATTTTCATTGTTCTTGTTACTCACTTTTTCAGCCATTAATAATTTTTTTGTTTCTCAAAATGGAATAAAAAATAATTTCTCTAAATGTTTTTCCAAGGTACCATCTCATTATTTAGAACATCTAATATAAACCTCTGATGTGAGTACTATAAGTTATATAATTTTTATCATTTTCACATCCATATTATAGTATGAGTAATAGAAGAAAGTTCTTGTCATTTTAGCGCTTCTATAGTAATCATATCTAACTCGGTGTTTGTTTAAGAATGGGAAGTTGCCCATTCTCTCATACAAACATACATTTTTTCATCTTATCTTGAATACAATGTAATTTTTTTCTCTCGAAATAAATTTTACTTCATTCTCACAACAAACATCATATAAGAATGATAGAATAAGGGATGTTGTTCACTCTCACTGCCTTAGGGCGATTCTAATGATATATTTTTAGAATTGTCATATGCCTATTCTGATATAGGAATCATAGTCAAAGAATAGAGATAACACATTCTAACTTCCTTTATAGAGGTATTAAAATGGGTTCAAGCCCATTCACATACAACAATCATTTTTTTTTTTGTAATGTAAAATATTATTTGAAATTTATAGGTATTATTAAATGATACAATATTATTTCTTGTATTTAATTATTAGTATTATTAATTAATGTTGTTAATTAGTCCTAATATGATATGTTAAATACATATTCTTTGATTTATATTTTTTTGATGATTAAAGTTTAAATATTTTTATTGGCCCATTCTAAGCATTATAATTAATGAAGCATTATAAATATTAATGGAGTTTATGTTGTTAATTAATTTTATAAAGTTTTACTATATTTTTAATAATTTTATAAAATTATTTTAAAAATGCACTATAATTAATTAAGCATTAAAAATAATGGCAATTAAGTTGTTAATTACGTTTATAAATTTTAATTATATTTTTATAATATTATTTAATTATTTTAAAATTATTTTTATTAGTTGATAATATAATTAGATGTCATTTTTTTATTTAATAATTAAATTTTATTAGTAATATTAATTCTTGTAGGTAATATTAGTTGATATGATATATTTTTGAAATAAATTATAATATTATTATTATTAATGTTATTACTATTAATTACATTTGTATTTGTCCATGACATAACGAGACCATTAATTTGTAAATAAATTATTTACCACCTTTTATTAATTAAAGGTACTTGTTTTCCAAACACGTCTTCGAGCACCCATTGGAGGGAAATTGGTGAAATTAATGGCAATTAAAGAATGAATGACAATTACATCCTTTTATGAGAATGCTTAAAATGGACAGATGCCCATTCTCATAGTAAGGGAATATGGGAAGTATGGAGAATTATTGCAAAAGTAATATATGTTATGTTAATTGTTGGAGCTCAAATATGCACCTGTGCCTAAATCAAAGATACTTATGGATTTGAGACAACATGGGAATGTCTCCAAGTTATGGGACTCAAACTAAGACAGACCTCTGGAGAAGGTTGGCTTCCTCTACCTACCTCTAATGCTAAACTACTCCTAGGAATTGAAATGCAACTATATAGCACTAATCTAAATTTCCAAGGAACTAGGGTGAGAAGGAGATTCATAAAACATAAACCTAAACTAGAGAAGGAGATAACACCAAAACAAGGGGATGAATACTTTAGTAAGATAGAAAATGGAAGAAAACGATGATGAAGAGGGCTAAATGAAAGCCACAGATCAAAATCACGTCCAGAGTTCCACTTTCACGATGCACAATAGACACAAATTTTGAAACAATACAACACACTTGCAAACAAATGAGAAGTAAGAGAGTGCAATAAAATAATAGCTAAGGTAGAAACAAGCCACAAAACTAAAGATTTTATTGCTAAGAGATCATGCACAGATCATCACAATATAGGAGGAAGATGCAAAACATTTACGAAACATAGCCCAAGGTATGTGACCCTTAGAACACTTGTGCAACATAAAATGATGCCTTTGTATTCCTAAAGTATCCAATATTAAAACAAGGAATCACTTTACAATATATAGAAAAATAGAAGAGAGAGAGAGAAGAAGAAAAGAGAGGGAAATTCGAATTCTTCTTTCCCCTAACCACCTTCAATTAATTTTCTTAGAAGATCTAATTGTTCTACAATTTTTTCTTCCCGCGTCATTTTCCTTGTTGAAGAAGGAACGACGCCCATATTGCATTTAATTCTAGTGGTTGAGCCATTCTGAGTAGACCTTTTGCATGTTTGGGGAGTCTTCCTTTACTTTTCCCACCTTCATTAAATTCATGAAATTTGATTTTGTTGCATGGAGAAGGTTAAGATTTCTTCAAATAGTATTAGATTTGTAAAGATCTAATCATCAGATCAAAGTTCATATTCATTTTAGCTATCCATAGAAAACTGTTGTTTTCTTTTGATATCTGAGATGTATTGCATGAATTTTTACCTCTCGTGGTTTCATCTTCTTCATTCTCGTGGTTTTGCTATCCTTTCCACTTTATTTCGTGACACTCAATGTAGTGCAAATTTTATTACCATATGTGGATTTGTTTTCCCTTAATCACCATCTTTTTATCTTATTTTACTCACGACTTTCTTCTTGAGTGTATTATGAAACAACACACACTTTGGCGGTCCTTTTCCTTAGATCACGTTTCATCGATCCCATCCCTCACTCCGTGACACTCACTCCTTTTACCCATGGATTTTCAAAAATTCCTTCACTCCACGTAACTCAATAATTTTTCCCATGGCTTTAGTTTGACCTCCGCAACATGCTTAGAATCTTCCACATCCTTCATTCCCATCCCGCAACTCTTGAGTTATTCAATTTTTGCAAGGGTGCAAAAATAGACAACATTTTTGGTAGCCTTAACATCCATTGGGCATGGATTCAGCTTGAAATCCTTTGAGTTTGATTTAGTTTCTCTGCATTTGATTTTCTGAGATTGATTGTAACTAATCCCCAATTTTTACCTCCTTCCTTTTAGCAACAATATGGATAACATGATGAAACAGTGCACAAGAACATCTCCAAGCAATAAGACTGTGCAAAGCACTTAGGGAAAGAAACCTATACTACCAACAATGCAATGTGCTGAAATCACTTGGAGGAATTGAAATTCTAATCTACTATATACAAGATGCACAAAATATCCTAATGAGAAGGCTTGAGATGAATCCCATTGACTGGGATTTGAAACACGTTCCCATCAAGATTAGAAAACTCGAATGAGTTATTCTCCTTGCAAGCATGGTGATGATATATGGTCCACTCCAAATAACATCAAATTTGGAGTGTCTCCCTAGTTTATCTCGATCCGTGTCCCATTTCAAAACTAGATCTCCGGACACAATGTCTCGATTTCTAGTTTTTTTGTTGAACCACTATTTGGTTGATGCTTGATGTTATTCCATCCTATCCATGGAAACATTTCTATTTTCCTCCAGCCCACAAATTCTTCCATTCTTATTTCCCTTTGATCCATGCCTTCAAATTCCAGCTACTGAGCTAACTCAAATGAAGGAAACTCAAGTGATAATGATAATCTTGCTTCTTTACCATATACCAGTTTGTAGGGAAAAGTGCCAATATCCTTCTTTATTGGTATCCTCTATGCCTAAAGAGAATTTATTACCTTTTTGTGCCACTATCTTCAATTGGTGTCCATTATCCTTGTCATGATTATGATCAGGTTCTTATTAGTAGACTCTACTAATCCATTTCCTTGGGGGTAATAATAAGAAAAAAAAATTCAGATAAATCCCAAGTACCAAATCCAAATTAGAAATCTTGGATCCCGAAATTCTATAGCATTATCGAAATGAGGTTCGAGGGATGCAAACCTTGTAATAATTTATTCAATAAATTATAGGATGATTGATTCAATGAATTCCTTTAATGGTGTGGCCTAAGTTAACTTGGTGAAATAGACTATGGCTGTGAGAACCCATTTGTGACCAGCACTAGATGGTGAATCGATTATCCTAATGAAGTGAAGGCCCCATTCTATGAATGTCTCGATCCTCCTAGATCATATGAAGTGGAAAAGTCACCAATATTTTATTTCTAGTGAAGAGTACACATTCTTTGCATTTCCTAACCCACCTATGAGCATTTGTGAACAACGTAGGCCAAAAGTAACTTGCTTTTATAATCTTCATGGCTGTAGCTTTAGCAGAGAAATGTCCACCGAGAAACCATCATGGAACTCAGTTAAAACCCTATCACATTGCTCACCTTTAATGCACCTGAGTAACACTCCATCAATATTTCTTTTGAATAGGATGCCATCAATCAATGCATAAGGAATATATCATAGCCTTAGATGTCTTCTCTTTGTTTTATTCAAACCAAGAGGGTATGCACCAATGAGACAATTTTTTTGACATATCAAGCCAATCCGGCTAGAGCATTAAATACATTTCTCTCATCCTGCTACCACTCAACACCATGTGGTAGCTCATCATTTGAGGGCACTTGATTCATGAGGGAAGTCTCTTGAGATTCCACAACATCTAGAGCCAACTGCTTGCAAAGTGCTCTTCCCCTTACTAATTTTGTAGCTTTAATGGTCACATCATATTCCATGATTTTAGTCACCCATCTAGCTCATTTCTCACTGATTTCTACTCCCATAATGAAGGTTCTAAAGCTGGAATGTGTTAGTAAACCTTTATGTAGCAAGTAACAATCATACTTTTGAATTTATTCAAGGCTCTCATGATGGAAAACAATTGTTTTTCAATGTGACTATACTTGAGCTCATAACTCTTTAGTTTTTAACTAAAAATGCCACAAGATGCTCCATTTCTTGATCATTCAGTTGTGTCAAAACCGTGACTATGCTTGATTTCACCCCATGAGCATAAATAATTAAATCCTTGGTATAATCTAGATTAATCAATGTTGGGGCCTGAAAAATCTCTTGTTTTATCTTTTCAAATATTTCCTTCCCTTCCGTGGTCCACTTTAATGTTGCATCCTTCTTGAGCATGAGAGTAATAGGTTTTATCAAACCGTGAAATTAGGAATGAAACACCTAAAAATTTGATCTTTCCAAGGAAATATTACAATTCCTTCTCGTGAGTTGGCAAGGAAAGAGCCATGATAGATATAATTCTTTATGGATTAATGGCAATGCCTTATTTTTAGACAATATGCCCCAAGAGCTTGCCTCTAGGAACCACAAAATTGCATTTCTTAGGATCAAGGGACACACCAAATTCCCTACATCTTTCAAATACTTTCTCCAAGTGCTTCTGATTATCCACACTATTCTTGGAGAAAACAATGATATCATCTAGGTAAACCAAGATGAATTGATTGATATACCCTTTGAAGGAAATATCCATTACTTTTTGGAAGGTGGCACCTACATTTGATAGAACAAAAGGCATTTCGATATGCATACGTCCCCCATTTGGTGGTGAACATGGTTTTATATTGATCTTCTTCCTTTACTTTGATCTAATTAAAACCAGAATAGCCATCAAGCATGGAAAACCTCTACTCCTGCCACTATCTGCAAAATTTGTTCCATGGAAGGCAAGGGATAATGATCTTTGAGGGAGGCCTTATTCAAATCCTTGAAATCCACGTAGATTCATATTTCACCATTCTTCTTTCTCACCGGAACTAGATTTTCCACCCAAGTAGAATACTTGATTGGAAAAATTATTTTAGCCTCAATGAGTTTAGAGAGCTCCTTTCTCATGAGGGGCTCAATCTTGGGGTTGACCAGCCTTTACTTCTACCTAATTGGTTTGATGATGAGATCTATGTCAATAGAGTGTTGAACTATGTTTGGATCAAATTCTTTTAAATATTCATAGTCCCATGAAAATACATCACTAAAATTATGACGTAAAGGAAACAAAATCATGTATTTCACTTTCATCACATACCTTTTCAAGTAGAATTTCTTTTCCTAGAGTGATTGAAATTGGTTGAAAATATTCATGTTTTACCGCCATGTTATTTTCCACTCTTCTGAACTCATCATCTAGACTGAAGATCTACTCCAGAGTGACTAATCCCTTTGGAAACTTGTTTGTTCCTATTTGAATAATATGATCCCCATACAACTCCTACAAATTAGATTGCATCCTTGAGGAGAACTCTACCTCATTTTGGATGACTTGCACAATTTGTTCATCATCACAAATACCGCCAAGTAAGTTTGATTTTTGGGATGGAAGGTCTAACCACCATTTTGATATGTTGTGCATTTCCTTTGATCAAATCCTCAATAGGTGAGAATTGAGAGCCCAGATCTGTCATTTAATTTACATCTTTATTGACTTCCAGGCACAACCTCTAGGTTAATGGCATTAAATATTTCTAGAAAATCCCAAACTCTATGTTTGTAAGCTTTCAACAACTTGTTCTTTTTCATAAATCTGCCATGGACTTGGTGAATAACCTATTCAATGTCTCCAAAGGCCTCGTAGCTTCTTGATTTTATTCTTTTCCCGATTAATAGACCATGCACTAATGCTTCGTACTCTGCCACATTATTAGAAGATGAGAATTGAAATATATGAAAAAGAATAACTTCTCATTGCATGGAGATATGAGCATAAGACCCGACCAGATCCATTTTTGGTTCCTAAACCATCAAATAACATCTGCCATATTCCATAGGCATTTTATTTTTCTTGTTTGAATGTTGCAGGTATCACAAATTCTTCCTAGAGAATGCAATAAGTTCTAGACCAATCTCAAAATTTTTGAGCTCTTCATCATAAGGATAAAAATTATGATATCTCTTAGCCCATTCACTGGCAAAAATTAGGCATGGAAAGTGGAATTATCTCGGTTATCTAAAATTAAATCTTGCTCATGTTTTTCTTGTACGAGGAAATTTGATTGAATGGAAGTCGGTTCATATGACTCAATATAGTAAGAAAATATGGGCTCAGCTTGTATTATGAATCAAGTACCATATATGGTTCTTAGGAGCATGTGATTCCGGTCTGAAGGATATCCACCTACCTTAGGGTCAAAGAACAATTATATGTCCCAGTTCGTGTCCCAAAAACATGAGTAAGAGGTTGGGCGAGATGGAAAATTAGGGGTGTTCACATGAACACCCCATTCATGTGAACCCCTTTGCCCAAACCGCCATGTAGGCCAAAAAAAGGGGTTCACATGAAACCCTTTGGGTTCAAATAATTTTAGCGGAACGAGTTATATATAGATATTTATATAGTTGTGGGTGATGAATTTAGGGTTTAGGAGGGTTCAGGTGAAGGGGGTTCCCATGCAGAAACCCCCTTCGGTGAACCCTACCTATCCGGCACATTTTTGCACCAAATCCATTTGGAGGATGATTTTATGCCAAAATGTTCCACTTAGGTGCCACGTAATTAGGGTTAACGAATTAGTAAAATTACAAAATTTTAACACAAAATACATAATTTTATTAGCTTTCTAAAAATATAATTTTCATTTTTAAAATTTTGTTTTACTATTTATTTTTTATTTTTGCTAACATATGGTATTTTAGGACAATCAATAGTACACAATCAACCTAATTTGAAAAATAGCAAAATATATAAAAAAATTTAAAAAAACTTACTATTTGTTGAAGTCTTCTTCTTACCTATGAAAAAAAATTCAATTTCGATATAAATCTTAAAAGTTATTGGCATAGACATATGTATGCCATTTATTTGAAAATATCTTTACTAAATAATTAATTTTAAAAATATATAAATTAAAAATACAAAAATTTGACAAGACCTCAAAATTCAAATCTTGAACATATATCTAAAATTTCATGGTGAAAAAATAAATTTTCATTTAAAAATACCACAGGGGAAAGTTGATTCCTCTTTTATAACATAAGAAACAATGTATGAATAAAATTAAGAAAAGATCATATTTTTGCCAAAAATAAAATAAAAAATATACATGTATTCTACACTCTAAACACAACATTTTGTTAGTTTGTGGAATTTCATGAATGTGTACGGTTTTGTGGCTATTACCTTTATAAAATCAATGAAACTAAAAATTCATGTTTATAAAGGTATAAAACATACCAAAAAGTGGAACATTTTATTGTGCTTTGAGGCAAGTTGATGACTGAAATGTCATTTGTTATAGTGAGGCTTGGAAAAGCATGAAGTGTTAACTCAAGATCTTTTATTACTCCCAACACACCCACAATTGATCCATCAAGTTGTAAAACCTCCTTAGACACAGGACTGTATTTGAGACCTAAGATATCAACAATTTTATTGGGCAGTATAGAGTTACTAGCCCTTGAATAATTCATACAGTTATGAACCAAGTGTTTACCCACAATTAATGACATGTAGAAGGGTGGGGTTTTAACAGTTTTACTTACTTTGTCTTCATTGACTTGATAGACATGAACCGCATCATTAGTCTTTTGCATTACTGGATCCACTGGAAGTAATTGCTTGAGGGCTTCACACAAAAGATCACGCTGTGATGGAATAGTAAGCGCATCCCACATAGAAACATTGGCATTGGTATTTTTCATTTTCTCAACAATGTTAGATGGAAGACCTGTGGAATTATTCATTTGTGGCATGTTGGCTTCTTTTCTTCGTTGTAGTGGCATTTGACTTGGTGGCTTTGGTTGAGAAATAACCTCTTTATCCATAGCTTTACCAAGAAGCTCATGTGGCTTGATTTATGTTCACCACGGCTTCTTTTTTCTTTCCCACGACATTGGTGTGATCTATGGAAGGTGAATATTGTGAATCCAACATCATTTTCTTGTACCACATGTTATCAACAACGTTGATTGATGGTCTGTTAGAACTTCCTACTACTTGGTCAACCACGTAGAAGTATTCATCTCTAAAGAACATTAGGTTAGTGTCATTGTTGGTCTCTTGACTTGCTCCCGTGGTTGGATTTGGTGCCTCTAGCAGTGGTTCCTATTGACTAGAAGAGCCTTGAACCATGTATGCTTGAAGATGCATTTCCCTTTCACAACCAAGTTGGTTATGCGAGAAGATTACATGGAAAACACCACTTTGTTTCTTGTGCCATATTATTTTGCACAGGAACTAAATCCTGACTTGAACTAGGAGGAGGAAGTGCTTGTGGAGGAGGGATTGTTTCTAATGGAAGAGGAGAACTTTGAGCTGCCATATGTTATTCTTGCTGGTTCTGTGCATATCTTTGATTAGGCTGCTGATTTCTCCATGGTTGATACCCCGATTAGAAGATTTCCCATGATTATAGGATAATTTATTATAGGATATAACTTTGTTTATCAATTTTCTAATCATATCCTTCATTTATTCATCCTCCTTTTGCTGAATACTAGTTTGTGAGGTGGAAGCAATAGGTTCGAGTTGATTTGGCTCGGGGATAAAAGCAATGAAGAGCGTTAAGCGGCTTTAGGTAGTTCACGATACAATGGCATGGGTAGTCTAGGAGGTAATTTCCCATCTTGTATTAAACCATTTTCAGCTCTGATTTCAATCACATAAGAATCCAAAGAAAATAAATTCTTCCATAGATTGTATCATAACAAATATATCAGAGTTAAGAGATTTTAAAAAGTAAAGAAAGGCACCTTCTGTTGCAAGTCTCACAAGAGTTGGAATCCTGTCCCAAGTTCTCTAGAATTTGAAGTTGAAATCCACCATTTTCTCATTAGGTGCTCTCTTAATTGTAGTTAACTGCTCCAAAAGAGATAGGTTGTCGATCTTTCTCCAAATTGGTCACAAAGGGCTATGCATAACTTGATCCCAATTTTGAATTGTTCTTGCCTCAAGACTTCTAAACCATTATAGATATTTTCCTTTAAGTGATGAAGCCAAAAGTTTCATTGCCACATCCATCTCAACAAATTCATGTATAGCACAGAAATTTGCAATGTCTTGAATGTGATCAATCAGAGTTGTGTGGTTTTCTCCAGTAAAATATGGGATATTCTTCAAGGATGCTATTGGAATAGGGTTTTGAATATTCAAGATGAGTAGAATGCTTCTGTGAAATTTACAAATGGATTTTTTTGTGGTGGTTGTTGTTGATGAGCCATTCTGATAGGTATGAGAACTCTTGTTAACTATAAGAAAGGCCTGCCAGGTGGAGGTGTTGAAAGAGTTCGGTTTGGAGGAGATGGAGATCTTTGAATATGTCTTCCTCTTCTACCTCTACCTGGTGACAACTATAGGAATTCAAATACTACTTCTACTCTTGTCCTTGATGTGTTATGATCCTTCTCATGAATCAAAGACACTTAGATCACCCGTATTGTTGAAAATTATTTGATATTTTGAATGGAGTCACCAGATGTGTTATTGCAGAGCCTCTAAAGGCTAGAGCTTCACCAAGATACACATCAAAACTTGATAAAACTAGAAATATTGATTTCAAGGTCCCAGGATGTACCAATAATTTTGGAGCTCAAATATGCACCCGTACCCAAAACAAAGACAATTCAGGATTTGAGATAACATGGGACTGTCTCTAAGTTGTGGGACTTGAATTGAGATAGACCTCCAGAGAAGGCCACCTTCCTCTACCTACCTCTAATGTTAAACTACTCTTAGGAATTGAAATACAACTATCTAGCACTACTATAAATTTCTAAGGAACTGGGGTGAGAAGGAGATGTATAAAAGATAAACCTAAACTAGAGAAGGCGATAACACCAAAGCAAGGGGAAGAATACTTCAACAAGATATAAAATGGAAGAAAACTATGATGAAGAGGGCCAAATGAAAGCCACATATCAAAATTACATCTAGGGTTCCACCTTCACGATGCATAATAGACACATATTCTGAAAAAATTCTTACAACACAACCGTAAACAAATGAGAGGAAAGAGAGTGCAATAAAATAATAGCTAAGGTATAAACGAGCCACAAAACCAAATATTTTATTACTAAGAGATCATGCACAGATCATCACGATATAGGAGGAAGATGCAAAACATTTACAAAAACATAACCCAAGGCATGTGACCCTTAGAACACTTATGCAACATAAAATGATGCCCTTATATTCCAAAAATATCAAACATTAAAACAAATCATCACTTTACAATATATAGAAAAATAGAAGAGAGAGAGAGAGAAGAATAAAAGAGAGGGAAATTCAAATTCTCCTTTTTCCCCAACCACCTTCAATTAATTTTCTCGAATATATCTGATTGTTCTACAAATTTGCTTCCCCACGCCATTTTCCTTGCTTAAGAAGAAACAAAACCCATACCGCACTTAATTCGGTGGTTTAGCCATTATGAGTTGACCTTTTGCATGTTTGGGGAGTATTCCTTTACTTTTCCCACCTTCCTTCATTAAATTCATGAAATCTGATTTTTATGCATGGAGAAGGTTAATATTTCATCAAATAGATTAGATTTGCATAGATCCAATTATCATATGAAAGTTCATATTGATTTTAGCTATCTCGTGAAAAATAGTTGTTTTCTTTCGATATGCGGCTCTATTGCACGACTTTTGACCTATGTGGTTTTGTCTTATTCATTATGTGGTTTTACCATCCTTTCTTCTTTATTCCATGATACTCAATGTAACGTGGATTTTGTTACCATCTACGGATCTATTTTCCCTTAATTAGTGGTCTTCTTGATCCGCTTTTACCCGTGGATTTCTTCTTCGTGTATCATGACACAACACAGACTTTGGTGGTCATTTTCCTTAGGCTGTAGCTTCATCAAATCTCATCCCTCACTCCGTGAAACTCAATCCTTTTTTCATGGCTTTTGGTTTCGTGGATTTTCAAATATTTTCCTTCACTCCTCGGCATACTTAGAATTGTTTTGCGGTATTCATTCCCATCTTGCGGCTCTTCAAGTTGTTCAATTTTTACAAAGGTGCAAAAATAGACAACATTAATATGATGAATATATTTGGATGAAGTAGTTAACAATCAAGTTTCTAATTAACTTCTATTTAACCACTATTTATTTATTTCTCATCGTTTAAATTCAACCTCATCTATTTAACCTCTATTTGGAAGAAGTAGTTAGCAAATGGAAATGTAACATCTATTTATTTCTTATCATTTAAATTCAATTGAGTCAATTTCAATCATATTTTGGAAATCGTGCTATAAATATTTCCAAACCTTGTTGAATTATAGAAGTTCACATCTCATGTGTTATGTGTATTCAATATACTTATGGTTGTACATATATGATAGTTTTTAATTTATTTTATGCAATGGTTTAATAGATTTTCCATCATCTCGCAAAATTTTTATTTTATGTTGTTACAGCAACATAGGCTTTTGCATTTGTAGAGGATGATCACATGGGATTTTTTTCAAAAGGAACCAAAGTTGTAGAGGGAAGAGTATATCCAAGTAGGAAGACAGTACATTGCAAAGATGTGGGAAAAGGATTTGTTGTTATCAATGTTAGCACAATATTGGATAGATGAGTTAAATTTCCTTTCTCAGTTGATGAATCTGAAACCTTGGCAAATTTTGGGAATAAAGGGCACTACATTGCTTGGGAAGAGAGTGAATTTTCAAAGCATGTAGATTCATCCATTCCCCCAATTTGGGAAGTGAAAATATTTTTAGTGGTTCAGAGGATTACAATGCAGAGAGTGACAAAGATTGTAGTGATGACACTTTGAAAGTAACATCAACACAGTCCTAAAGATAGAAGATATTTTTCACAGACAATGTCATTCTCAAACAAAAATCTTGTAGCAGATACGATGACATAGCCATGGGTTTTATAAATCATGTGCTAGAAGATCATGAAATTGATGGAGAGAGGTTGGGTCCTTTGAATTTTGGTGTATGGATAGAAAATGTGGTAAATATGTGTTCTGATTTCTCAGACTTGCTACAACCTAATAAATCAATAGTTTGGCCAATAAAACATTTGATTTTCAATGAAACAAGAAGTTCCCTTATGATTAAGCAAGGGAGTGCTCAACTGGTTGGTCTGTACCTTGTACATAGTGATCAACTAGATATTTACGTTGGGCCTTGTTTGTGGAAGATCTAACCAAGAATTCAATCTATTGAAGGATGTGTTCAAGGGAAAAATGCTACTTATACAACTAGGAAATGATAATGAAAATATATGGATGGGGATATTTTCCTTCAACAAGAAGGCAATGATGTAAATAAAAAGATGAGAGTTCAATATTGGAAACCTATAGGGAGAGGAGAAGGTACAACATTGTATCGGGATTGTTTAAAGCTAAATAAAACATGGACCATCTCAGATGAACCTAAAGTAGATATCGATGTGGATAACATCATCTAGGCATGGACACCAAAAAAAGGAAAAGTGGATACATAAAGATACCCGATAAAGGACATGTGACCATTAAATCATCCTTGAACATGATAAGGAATGTTAACTTGGAGAAACTATTGAAGTTTATAAATTTATATGTGAAATCATCTTGGCCCGGGATGTGGGTTTTTTTTTAAATATTCCAAACCTTGGTCCTATAAAACTTTACAGTTGTACTATTATTTGATAATTAAATGAAAGACTAAGTATTATATTACTTTGGAATATTTTTCCATAATATAATTCTATATAACATTGTGTTGCTTATGGAACTCTTGCATCTTATTAATGTATTATTAATAATATAAATTCCACCATGCAATTAATATAATTTGAAAAAAATCCTTAATTATGCTCTAAGTTTACAGGGAGTTGGATCTTGTGATTTAAAGGGACATGGATGTGATTTACAAGGAACTCATTTCAAAAATTCATGCTATGTAATGAATTGATTTATGCATTCATTACAACCACAAAATTATATGGTCTTTTCCTAAAGCTATGTGCATAAGTCTAGATAACTTATTTTTTAATTATTCTAATAACTTTATAAAATGCAAACCTTTTTAAAGTCTAGATACTAAATTATATGCCTAGAATCCCCTAATTCTTGAATGAAAAACTATAGTATTTAGAGTGCCAAGATATATTATTTAATTCTCTTAACAAGAGTTTCTGACAATGCACTATGAATTAACCTACATGTCTACCAAGATATAAATTTTCAAAAGAGGTCAAAATCCCTCATATATGAATTATAGAAGAAGAATAAATATAAAGTTGATACACATAAAAATAATTAGGAACATACTTGTACCATGAGTGTGATGAGAATGGGCATATGTCCATTCTCATAGACTCAATAGTTGTTTCTTATTTCATACAACATGTACCCATATCACATTATTTTAATTTTCAAAAGGGATCAAAATGCCTCATATAGGAATCATAGAAAAAGAATTGAGATAAAGAAGATACACATAAAAATAATTAGGAACATAGTTGTACTATGAGTGTGTTGAGAATGGGCATATTCCCATTCTCATAAAATCAATATAGAATTAGGAACATACTTGTATGACATAGTGTAAATATTGGAATCTGATATTACACTAATTAAATTGCAATAATAAACATATTGGAATATGATATCACACTAGATAAAAACCAATAATGGAAATTTAGGAATCCAATTTCAACAATTATAAAACCAGAAATAATAATATTATAAATATAGATTCTTAGTAAAATGTCCATAAGTAGGTAGTCCCTAAAGACCTACTTCTATTTGGAATGGTGAAAGTTGAGGCAACTGTTCCAAAGAAAGTTCGAGAATTTTTAACCACATAAAGAATCCCTAAATTGGTACCTAAAACAATTAATTTTTTTGTGAATTGGATTGTATCAGCAAGAATTATAGTGGAATTTGTCTTATGCCTGAGAGGTAGAAGGGAGAACAAGACCATGAAAGGTAACGATGATGGAAGTGGGAGAAGCTTTAGGAGTTAACTCAAACAATATTTCCCACCCCTTAAAATTGAAAAAGGATGTTCAAAACTACTATCCTTTTCATCGATACCTTTTGAAACACTCTATCCTCCACCATTCCATAGGCAAGCTTCTCAAGAAGCCATTTGAAGTAATTTTTGGCAAAAGTGAGCTTGGTAATCAATTCTTGAGTTTCTAAGGGCCCAAAATGACGAAGATAGGGTATATGAAGGAAAAATGTAGAAATGAATGAGTTATTTTGAGCCTAAAGGTCAGATTTTCAAGTTCTTGATGTTTCTAAGCATATAGAATAAAGTACAATTGCAAGATATAGACTAAGTTACACTTGATTATATAATACTTATTATTGAGAGTGTGATGATCCTAAAATTACTACATCAATTGGTCCATCCAATCATGGAATTACTTTGTGTTTTCTTCTCTCATTACCCTATTTAGTAGGACCATTACATTAAACCTTGTGAAATTCACTTCGGGACAATGATTTAGGCATCTGAGAGGGATTTCTTCCTTGTTTGAGCCATGACCCCATTATCACTCCTTGCAAGTATGAATTTTTTTGTGCCCATTCTTGTGAGTAAATTCATGAGTGATGGTACCTATTTTATTGTTATTGGGAATCAGTAATCATTATGAAATTATGTTTGGAGTGAGGACTGCCGAGTTGAGATGTCATATGTAAGAACTATTCTTGAATCAGGGTCATAGTGTTGGGCACAATATAGAACTAGCTTCATGCTCTAAACTAAAAATGGATGAACACATACCTAGAATATACCACTTGAGAAAATATTATCCTCTATAGGTTCTTGAAGTTCATTCAACATCCTTTCTTTGAGATTTTCCAGATCCATGTGAGAGACATCACTATCTCCTACATTGGGGTATTTAGTAGATAACATGGAAATTGGCTCAAATCATGTGTACTTGATCTGCATGGTGACTGGAGATGGTGACATTGGAGTGAGATGGAGGAGTATGAAAATATTTAATGAGAAACTCAAAAGTACATACTAATTTTATTAAGTTATAATTGGATGTCTCATTTTGGAAAGTTTTATAATTGTCAATTTTTTTCTTATTTTAGATTTAAGAGAGAAGATAGTGTTATTGAAAATCACCCATTTTTCAAATCATCTTGGTAGTGAATTACTATAAATATAAAATTTCCTTCTAGGTTTCAGATTGAAATGGAATCAGTCTCAAATGTTTGTGTTTTGTAAATTTGGGGCTTTGCTCAAAATTTCAAAGGATTTCAATCACCGAGTTTTCATATATCTAAAAAGGAAAATTTCTTGGCTGAAAATTTAAAATAGATGTAAAAACATAGAGAATAGATGTAAAAAATGTTACAATATTCTTAAATGAATTTTTGAGAAGAACATACGATCTAAGTTTCACGGCAAATGGGCATGGGGCTTGGGAGATATGAGTGAAAAGGGGTTTTTGGGCATGGAGGATGTTTGAAGAATTTTGGTGGTATAACAACATACCATAAATAGTGAAGTAGAAAAAATAACAGAAATGAGACTAAAAATGGTTAAGTTTTTCATTTAAATGATTTTCCCTCTTTCAAATTTGTTGTCCCTCTCATTTACACACCTTAACTCACATTAATCCTAGATAATCTAAACTCGGGTCAAGTGGAGATTAGATATGTAGTTGAACCTAAAAATAGGAGATAAAGGGACAAATGGGCATCACCCCTCAAAATTTGACCATGGGTTCTTGCTTCATGAGGATGGGGCCATACTTGTGAGTTGAAAACACTTTTTAACACCCTAGATTGTGATTTTGAGTGACAAAACCTAGCCAAGGATGGGGGATCACATTTTTGAGTCCCACATGTCCCATTGGATGATTAGAAAAGGGTAAAATGGACATTATGAGTGAAAATGTTCAGATAGGGTCAATTTTTCATGAAAAAGTGGTCAAGATCCAACTTATGGTGAGTTTATAACATGTTTCTAACATCTTAAGTTTTTAATTAAGTGACATAACATAAGAATCAATGGCGTAGCACACTTTAGTGTCCCCTATGACCCCTTTTAATAAGGAAAAAATGGAAAAGTGACATATAATATCTAAAACTCTCCTAAAAGCTGATTGGTTACGTTGATGTCATCAAATGCAACGTGAAAATAGACTAAGGAGTGGATTTTTAGGCCCGAGAGCAAAACATGGAGTTTGGAGGGAAAATGTATATTATTTTGACTCTAAAATACCCATTTATTCAATTACCACCTTTTTTATTACCTAATTCATATTTTAATTTACCTTTTCATTCTATTTTCCACTTTTTCCTACGTGTGTGCACAAGTAAGCTGAGTTTCCTTGAAGTCTAAAATAAGTATGAAAAAATCCAATATATGTACCATGATGAGGGTCTAATGTAATCTATTTTTACCTTTACTTAGTATCCTAACTATTACTAAGGTGTCTAAAACCCTTTGAGAAAGTTCCACCTTGTAGAAAGACTCTTGGTTGCTTGATGGACAAGTTTTCACATTTTAATACTCCTAAATTATATTTTAATTATTTCACCATGGTTTAGGATATTTCATATTTCAAATTCATATGATATGGCTTCCTAATACCTCCCTGAGGCTTATGAAGCCCTTCAAACAAGGTGACTAGCTCCTTTGAAACATGCATTCCCAGAGCTTTGCCCAAAAAGACCCAATTTTTCTTTAAAGTTTCAAGACCTATCATGGATCCACATAAACTTCATAGAATAACTTGGATCATCTTATTACTATCTCACACAACCTCCAGATGGTTTGTTCCCTTGCAATTAGCTTCCGGGGATGTCCTCTTATGACAAAAAGACCAAAATATCCCTTTTGAAGCCTCCGGAGAACTATTCTTTCATAGATCTTAGTAACTTCAAGAATCAAGATATATACACGTATATACACATTAAAAACACTTAAAAATCATGTTATCATGTTCCTCTTAGCCAAAATGAGGATGAAATAATTAAAATGATAGCCATAGGAAAGGTTTACATTTACCTGGGAAAGAGAATTTCAATTGTGGGTTTGGTTGTAGTGACTAAAACTTAAAATTTTCATGATTAAAATTTAGCATGAAAATACAATCCCAAATATAAAAAATCAACAAAAAAATTCAATTAATGAAGTTGGATAAGAGGGGAAAATGTAGGTAAACTCTATTAAGAACATGCGGTTGAGATCCAAAAGTCATTGAATAACCATCCAATGGTTATTACAGAGATACCTTAAGAAAATATGGAGGATGACCATGTTGTTAAAAAAAAAAACTAAGGAAACCACTAAATTTTTGGATATGGATGTCTACACATCTCCCTTCCCTAAGATATTGAAGGAAATATTTCTTAAGGAAGAACATACATTGATGTGGGAACTAAGGAAACTGAATTTCGAGATTTCACTTTTGAGAGCAATCACATACATTCTAGAACTTAACTAATGATTAAAGGCCTCTATATAAAGACACAAAGAATAAAAAATTAGTACTAAAAAATAGTGTAAGTTGATGGAAAGTTAGCTAATCTATTTTTTAGATAAGTTACTCGTACCTAAGTTTGGGGGTCTAAGGAGTTCAGTCATTTCTATCACCATAGATGGTCAAAACATATATAATGTTTTGGCGCATCTCGAAAGCTTCTATTAACGTCTGAAAATAGATACATTGAATCTACTATCTTTCTAAGATTGTAATCTACCAAAACTATCCTCCAAATAGTAAACAGTCCATTATTATATCGAGGAGTCATAGGAGATGTAATGGTTACAGTTGAATCATGGGAATATCCAGTAGACTTCATGATTTTGCAACCTAAAAATTAAAAATTTGGTTATCCAATTATTTTGGGAAGGCCTTGGCTTGCTACTGTTATTACATTTATTGATTGTAGGTCTGGAAATATGACTATCTCAAATGGGTCTAAAGAAAAGAACATTTCCCTTTATCCTCCTACTCATCCATACTTTGAAACTTATGAACATATGTGGATTGATGGACCAGATCAGGATTGCATGGGACCTTCTTATTTAGCAATGATTGTAGTAAAAAACCATGTGAATGAAATTAAAGAAACATACAAGAGTTTTGATGAGCGAGTTTAGTGTGGATCTGGAAAGAACCATTCGGATTAGGAAAGAACCATTTTGGCTCCGGAAAGAACCATTTTGGCTATGGAAAGAACCATTTTGGTTCAATAAAGAACCACCATGGCTACAAAAATCACCATTTGGACTACTGAAAGTGATAATGGGGTTGTCGAAGAAGGTATTTTAAAAATGTATGATTATTCTCCTTCTCAACCATATGCTTTTCACGAGAATAAAATTTCAAACGATTTTCATTGTACTTTAGCTAGACTCATGTATTTTGAAAGAAAATTATATTCCACATGTTATAACCCCATTTTTGTCTATTGAATTATCGATGAATGAAAACAAGAAAGAAAACCTACCTAATATTAAACAAATGTCTATTCAAGTTAGGGAAAGAATTAAACATTGGTACAAATCTAAATGGTGATCAAGAAATTGAACTTATTGATGTTTTGAGAGATCATTCCAAATATTTTACATGGGATTATACTGATATGAGAGGAATACACCCTAGCATCTGTACTCACCACATTTACACTGAATATGTTAAACCAATCAAATAGCCACAACGTAGGATTAATCCAACACTCAAAGATATTGTTAAAAATGAAATTGAGAAACTATTGAAATTTAGATTTATCTATCCTATATCTGATATTTAGTGGGTTTCCCCACTTGTTATAGTTCATAAGAATAATGGTAAATGGATAATCTGTGTAGACTATAGGGAACTTAACAAAGCTACAAAGAAAGACTATTTCCCTCTTCCATTTATAGACCAAGTTTTGGATAATTTTGTGGGCAAGAAATATTTTTCCTTTTCGGATGGATTTAGTGGCTACAACTATATTTATATAGCTCCAGAAGATCAAGATAAAACCACTTTCACATGTCCTTGGGGAACATTTGCATACAAAGTTTTTTCATTTGGTTGATGTCATGTACTGCTAGTTTTCGAAGGGTGGTCTTAGCTATTTTTGCGGATCTCACTAATGATTGTGTTGAGATATACATGGATATTTTTCCATCTAATGGGATATTTTTTAAGAATTTTTGAGTAATTTGAAGAAAGTTTTAGTAATATGTAAGAAGCACCAACTCTCTTTGAGTAATGAGAAATTTTTAATTATGTTTTATCAAGGTATTGTTTTGGGTCATCATATCTCTGCTAGAGGTATTTAGTATTAATAAATCATATTAATGTTAAGATATTTATATGTCATGCAGGTTACTATAGAAGGTTAAT
This sequence comes from Taxus wallichiana var. yunnanensis, assembly GCA_018340775.1. Classification (NCBI taxonomy): domain Eukaryota; kingdom Viridiplantae; phylum Streptophyta; class Pinopsida; order Cupressales; family Taxaceae; genus Taxus; species Taxus wallichiana. Next base: position 876,497,929 of record CM031239.1, on the reverse strand, counting down.
CAAATATTTTATTAATAATTTTGCACCTATGTTATCTTTACTTACAAACGACTGTGTTTTTTAATAAAAATCTCAATGTCAAACAACCTTTGAATCCATAAAATATAAATTGACTATTGTTATAGTTTTGAGAGGACCCAATTGGGGTAAACCTTTTCATATCCACATTGGTACATATAATATTGTAATGGGGGTAGTACTTGCTCAAAAGTATGAAGAAGAAAAAATGTATGCAATTTACTTCATCAACAAAAACTTGAACCCTATAGAGAAAAATTACACCATAATTGAGAAATAATTCTTGGATGTTATTAATTCTCTTAATAAATCCAGACATTATGTTATTGGTTATAAAATATTTGTATACACATACCATTTAACAATAAGGTATTTGATGAATAATCCAATAGTAGGGAGAAGGATTATCATATGGTTACTCCTTTTACAATAATTTGATCTAACAATAATTGATAAACTAGGGAAAGCTAATGTTGTTGTTGATTTCCATTCAAAATTAAATGTTTCAAGTGAATAAGATCCTATTGAAGACCACTTTCTATATGAGCATATGTTATAAATTTCAGCACACTCACCATGGTTTTTTGATATTGCTAATTATCTTACCATAGGGAAGTTTCCAATTTATTTTACAAGAAAAGAAAGGAAAATATTAGTTTGAAACAATGCTACTTATACATGGTGTAATGGAATTTTATTTAAGTGTGGTCTTGATATGGTTATTCATGGTTGTGTTAGGGAGGATGAAGTGTATGACATCATCCAATATTTCCATGATGAACCAGGAGGATGAAATTATTCAATTAATAGGACAATTCACAAAATCCTTGGGCTGGATACTATTGGCCTTCACTGCATAAGAATGTCAAAAGATACATTCAGAAATTTGATGCATTTGAAAGGATGGGGATGTCTAATTTATCCACTAAAATTCCCCTTAATACTCAATTATTTTTAGTACCTTTTGAGAAGTGGGGAATTGATTTCTTGGACCAATAAACCCCCATCTTATGGAAAAGAGTAGATGTTGGTGTGCACTAATTATGTCTAACATGATTAAGGCCTTTGCTGGAATCTATCAGATCAAGCACCTGAAATCATCACCATATCATCCTTAGGCCAATGGACAAGTTGAAGTTATAAACAAAGAACTAGAAAATATCTTGACAAAGGTTGTGAATGTAACCATACAAGATTGGGTATAAAAATACCTGAGGTAGTTTGGGCTTACAATACAACATA
>CM031239.1:876427037-876496569 GCA_018340775.1 Taxus wallichiana var. yunnanensis | reverse complement strand
TGCTAAAAATAAATTACGAGGGATAGATTTTAGATCCATTGACTCCATCGCCAAGGTGGCGTACGAAGGTGGAGCGAGTGAAGAAGGTGGAGAAGGGTCAGATGTCCTTGATGAGTTCAATGTGGGCCTATTTCGTAGTGGTCCAGGAAATTCATACCACTATGGTCGCTATGTTCATTAGGTGGTACATGGAGGAATAATAGTATGACGGCATTGTTCATAAAAGCTAAACCAAAACCCTTCCAATGCATTACCCAAAAGGTGTGGGAAAAAAAAATGACTCCTCGAGATTGGTGAGAGATTGGAAGTCACGAGAAAATGGAAGTGGGTTTTGTGATGGTGGTTCAAGTGTGTAAGTGGTAGTATGCAATTCCCCCATATGTGATATCGGGTACGAAGATGAGGAGGACCATAAAAAGAGGCATTATCCTGTCACGATGATCATAGCGAGGGTGTTGGTGAAGACTTCCATACTCTTGGTGGAGTAAGGAATGTGTTGACACTTATATGGCGGTATTCCCCAGAGTGAGAGTTAAAAACACCTCCAAGGATCGAGTGGATTTTGGTATGTGGGCAAATGAAGAAACATAAGATGTGTCGAGGTTGATACAAATGTGGAGTTAATGGATCGGGGATACTAATGGGTTAGCCGTGGAGGTTCAGGTGGTGCAGTAGAGTGGAAGAGGCATGTGCGGTGGAGGTGGCGACTGTAGATCAAAGGTGAGGCGTAAGTGAAGTGGTAGGGGTCGTGGAGGTAGACACTTGATGGGTATGAGCACATCATTAGGCCTGGTAAAGCATGTTGCATGTTTTAAAAGGTGATGGATCAGCTAGGATAGTTTAGGCGTGTCCCTCATGCTCGGACTTTACACAACGATGCAAAGTGGAAGGAACGCAACCCATGACATGAATCCAAGGTCTGCCAAGCAACATGTTATATTGAAATTCCCATTCTAGGATGTAAAATAACTCTAGAACAACGATGGGGCCTACAAAAATGTGGAGGATGATGGTGCCTAGTGTAGAGGTAGTGATAGCGTTGTTGAATGAACGCATGACATGACAAGATGTTTATGCATGCAATTGTTGGGTATGTGTATTTGAGTGAATGCATGGGATGAAATGATGTTAATACTAGCACCCCCATCAATCATTACATGTCAGACACATATATCATCAGTGGATAAAGATGAGACGAAGAGGGTTTGAATCTCGGGGTCATCATCTGCTTGGTGCGCAGTGATCTCTTCCTCTCGAGAAGCTAAGGAAGGCTATTTGGTGAGCAGGTGTGAGGTGTGGATAAAGGTGGTAGTTTGGTGAGAGAGAGGCTACATGATGGAGGTGTGGTAATGGAGGCTACGAGGTGTATGGTCATTAGGTAAAAACCTCAATGGATGGAAGAACCTCCATGAGAGCTTAACGATGGGATTCCCGAGGTTTGGATGAGGTCATATAAGGACATTTTGAGGGAGATTAGTGTAATTGTTTAAGCATGGTGCAATGTGTGACCCCATTAGAAATAGGGTATGTGGGTCTCACGGATAGTAATCTTAGGTGTGGTGGAGATGGCATGTTGGGTATAGGATTGGTTGGTGGATCGGTTGCCTTTCCTTTACCTTTATCCTTTTAAGCATGGGTAGTGAACGTGGATCATGTTGATCTCAAGGAGTTGGTAAATGGAGAAGGTGTAGGGTGAGTGGTATAACAACATGATGGGAAAAACCTACTGGAGAGGAGAAAACCTGCATGGAGGTGAGTGGCGTAGTGACATTTGGGTGATAGTGTGGTAAGTTCTCGATGTGAACCCCGTTAATTTCAAATCTGCGAAGTGGCTCTAGGAGTGAGATGTGCTAGTGGAGGTCGTGGTTGCTGAGTGGGCATCGAGGGAAGGACTATGGGAATGGGTGTTAGTGAAGTGTTGTCCTCATCAAGAATTTCATCATCGTCAAAGTTGGCTTCCAAAGGACACTGTAATGGATAAGGATGAATTTCAAAGCCTGTAGAGTTATCCACATCTTTCCCTGGAACATGATGGTAGGAAAAAATTTTAGTGTCATCAAACCCTTTTGGCTTGGGTTTGAGGGGTCATAATGTTTGAGCAACGGTAATGTGATCATAGAAGTATCAAGGAGGTTGGTTAATATTTTGGCATAGACCCGCTAAAGTGGATGCAAAGAGGGAAGTGAAAGTGGGTTTGGGTAAGGTGGGCCTCGATTGTTGAGGAATGGTGCTTATAGAGGGGGAGTGGGTTGAGCCATGGTTTTAGGTGGCTGGAGTAGTCTGGGTGCTCAGTCGTGGTTTGTTTGGGTAGGGGTATGGTAGATTAATGGGCGTGGAGGGTGTATGGCTGATTTGACTACCTTATCGAGGGTTGTGGATTTTTGTTTTTGGGTTGTACCTTCATGGGTAAAGGTGATATGGGTGTATGAGATCTAGAGGGAAAAGAAGATGGGGAAGAGGTTGGAGTTACCCACGGGGGGATAATGGAGGTGTTGTGAAGGTAGATGATGCAGTCTCTAGCAGGGGTGAGAGATGATAGATACTAAAGTGTAGTGGGTAATGAAGAAGTTGCTAAGGTTATTGGAGGTATAGGTGGTAAATATACTGCACATGTACGTGTAAGTTGTGTCTGGCACTTGGGTAGGTTAGAGGTTTTGCGAGGAAGGAGTGGGCTATTGTGTTTTGGTTTATTGATGGGTGGAGGTTTCTTAACCATGTTGGGAAGCTGAGGTCCTAAGATGGATAGGATAGGTGCGAGGTGTGATTGATATAGCCGGGTATGAGTTCTATGGGTTTGGTTCTTTTTTGGGTGCTGAAGTAGGTGTGGTGTTGACTTTGGATAATGTAGCTAAATCTAGTTTGATAGGTGGATGAGTAAAATTTGGTGGTGGGGTGACCCTTAAGGTAGTAATAGGTTTAGTCAAGGAAGATGATGAAGGTGCGGGTTTGGATTTAGATGTATGTTGGGTTATGGGTAAGGGAGTATGTTGAGTGGTGCAGAGGGTTATGGAAGAAGTAGTGAAAGAGGTGGTTGTGCTCGCCTTTAACTAGTCGAAATATTTTTGGGTAAATAGTGGAAGTATCAACAAGTGACATATGCATTTGTGTTGAAATAGAAGCGAGAAGATTCCCCATAATAAGGATTTGTCCACATAATCTAAGTGATCAGCCAAACATGAGAACAACACGTCTGTAGATGATGTTGATGAGGACCCAATGGCTATTCCGTAAAATGTGTCTTAGAGACAGGAAATTTGTTAGCTTCAGCTTCCGTGGGTAAGAGAGAGATGAAAGTAGGTCTACAAGATCTTGGGTAGCTGATGGAGAATGCTCACCAAGAGGCAAAGGTATCTCAATTAGGCGTGATAGGTGAAGGAGGTGATGGGTGCTTTCTCTATAGGTGGAGGAGATGATGGGTGCTCCTCTCGTAGGTGGAGGAGATGATGGGTGCTCCTCTATAGGTGGAGGAGATGATGGGTGCTCCTCTGTGGGTGGAGGAGGTAAACAAGTATCCTCCATGGAGTGAAGAAGTACTATGGGTGTCGGTTCTCTAGGTGGAGAAGCCAAAGGTGAAATAGTCTCGATATTAGTGAAGGGCTCCTCCACGGGTGAGGAAGGAGGTGAAAGGTGTTCCTCTATGGGTGGAGGAATAGGTGAGGTAGGTTCTAATGCAGAAGGAGGATTTCGGGCTAGAATATCCTATATGGAAGGAATATGGGGCAATTGGGAAGTAATAGGTACGTCACTAAAAATAACATGGACCTCACATGTATGGATATCATGAGTTGAGGTCTCACCCGGTTTGATCGACCGAAGGGCATGATTGGGAAAGGGTTTCTTCAAGATATGTGAGTTTTGATTGGCAGGGTGCGTTAGGATTATCTATGATTAACTCACCTTCTTGAGCATTTCTTGGACAATATTTTTTGAAAGTGATGCAATTTTCGCCACTATGACCCTTTACTCGATGATAGCCTATAAGTCATGTTATTTATACAATCTGCGGCATAAGGCGGCAGTGTTCAAAACTAGTGTGTGGTTTTACAGCCGAGTAAGGGTGACTTTGTACCTTTGATAAGATTTTCTAAGGCATGAAGAGTAAGGCTCCCAATTAGGGTGTATTTCCATTGTTCTCATCCAATCTGAAAATTATGAACGATGTAAGAGATTAGATGAGGGGGTAGCTGAATTATTAGATGAGCCGGACTGCTTTGGAGTAATCACTCGCTGCAGTTAAGCGATGCCCTTAGATTACTGAATAATTGTTCTATGGTTTGGAAGAAGAAGGTTTATCATTCAACTTGAATTCCGAATTCTTCTTGTGTAATTGGATTTTCTTCTCTTTGATGGCCTCGAATCTCTAGCTTTTTATGCCATGGTGAATGCTTCATCAAATGTTTGGAAGCTTTAGACCTGCAAGGCCGGTGAGATATGTCTAAAGACAAGCCCATGTGAAGAGCTCGATGAGTTCTATTTATGGCGGTTGAAAGGTGAGTTGATTGATTAGGCTATGCGAGTGAGCAAAAAAATATGCGATAGATTCATCCTCATACTTCGACATGTGGAGTATAGGTTAGTCATGGTAACCTTCTTGATGATATTGATGAGAAGTGATCTAATAAGGTTTGGGCTACCTAATTAAATGAAAATATAGAGTGTCTAGGTAACCCACTATACCAATCTAACACAGGTCCAGTCAGAGACATGGGAAAGGTCCTTAAGAGAAAAGCATCATCGTGAGAGATTAGGTAACACCATGTTTGAATGATTGAAAATGCTATTATCGGTCTCCTTACTATAGAAATGGTTGAGTTTAGTCATATCCCAATGGCATGGGATATGGATGGATAGGAATGGATGGGTGGATAGGCTCATTACAAATCTCTTCATAGGTGAGAGTATTGTGGGAGCCAGAAACCGATGCCTCTAATGTATGCATCTTTTCCATCATCAATTTGATTAGGTCATTGGTAGGTTACGATGATTGGGTGCCTCCTATAGCGTAAGAGGGTTGGTGTTGGGCATGTAACAGGGGTGGCATTCTAGTATATGGTGTTGCCATTTAGGTAGATTGAGAAGGAGGTAGTGAAATAGGGGTATGTACTTGGAATGAATAACGAGTGGAAACAGAGGTTCAGTTGATAGTGTTACATATATGGAGGTGGAAGGGTTATGGTGACCCTAGTGGAAATGGGGGGCTAATGATTGGGGAATAGAAAGGACCACGTTTTGAAAGGTGGTAGGGTCATGACATGCGGAGGTGTTAGCAGTAAAGCTATGGGTATATGTGAGATAATGGGGTTGGATGAGGTTGTGTTTTGGGTGGTTTGAAAGGTATGGTGGATGAGGCAGTGATGGATGTAGCAGACACTCACAAATATAAGCAAGTATAGGACCTAGTTGTAAAATGTGACTGGGTAAGGTAGATGCGGGCAAATACTTTGAGCCAACTTGGGATGATGCGGAGTGGGAGTGAGAGTCGGGGGAATAGATACGGGCATCGCAATATATCAACTCCCAATTCCAAGGCATCTCGAGTGGATGAGTGGGAAAGGTAAAACTACAAGGTGACAAGGGTTTTGGTCAAGGAGTCGTGTGGGCTCCTAATCTTCGATAAGCGATAGTGATAGGTTGGATAGGTTCCATAATGGGTGATAAAATGGAATGTGGCAAAAGGGCTAGTGGGAGTGGTTGACAACTAGAATGGAATACGAGGGGCACTAGCTTGTTGGACGTGTCAAAGATTACCATGTGAACATGTATTGATTAAGGTAACATCGCTCTGTAAATGACACAAAAATATCAAGAACATGTGAAATAGGTGGTAAATTGGATTAGGTACCAAATGTTGGTTAGAAAGTGGCATGGGATAACCAATGTTGGTAAGTGTAAACCGATGCGATTAGGGTAACCGCTTTCGACCAATATGGAAATGGACAATGAGTCAAAAACAAGGTATAAGGTCAAATTTGATAGGTATGCCAAACATGATGAGTTTTACAAGGTCAATGGGAATGATAGTAGTGACAGGGACTCTGAATAGTTGAAGAAGGTGAATAAATGTCCTTTTAGGAAATTTAACCAAAATGACGGATGAAGGCGATGCGATTAGGTATAATCGATGATGGTTGAGGTAACCAATGATGGTTATTTGGGTGACAATCGTGTGAAATTAAACAAAGATGATGAAAGAAAAGTGGTTGTGAATTAAAATCTGATGTGGAATCAGACCCAAAATTCTGAGAATGATGAGAATATGGTCCAGGCACACTTAGATGAAGCCAAAATACACCAACTATGATGAGGAGCATGTAAGGATGAACAAGAAATATGAAGAACGTGACCTCTCACCTCAAAATGCAAGCCAAGTAGCGAAACACTAAGAAAAATGTGATCCTAAGAGTGATTTTTGATTATGTTTGTTTAGCTTATGTTATTTAAGGACTGACACATGAACTATAAAATAGATTTTTTTGGTGAGGATGGCTTCCTACAAAAAAGGAGATCTAAAAGGTGAGGTTTTAGGTATGTTATGATGGGGGTAGGCTTCACTCAAGTATGACCCAATAGCAAGCAGCAGTGGGAGTACTGCCAATCCTCGAGATCAATGCGATCGTTGACATGCATTCTAGAAAGATGTTGTTTAAGAATATGTATTTGTTTTGAATTTGTGTAATTTTGCAAGACTCGAGAGAGAGAGAGAGAGAGAGAGAGAGAGAGAGAGATGTTCTTTCTATGATTCATTTTTCAACCATCAACTGGGAATGACTTCTAGCATATAGGTTTCCCTCAATTAATGTGAGTTAATAATAAATAAAAATGAAATGTAATGATTTTAAGCCACAAATCAGAAATATGAAGTTCGATGACACAAATAGATGAATAGGATGAGGGATGCTCTTTCACTAAAGCGCAAAAAATAGGAAGAAATGATTCTTACTTAAGTACACCAAAAGAAAGGTTTCTTTTAGAGCAAATAGAAAGGAAAAGAGGGTTACCAAGGAAGAAAATTAATGTGTATGCTTTTCAGAAGGGAAACAAACATACAAATTTTCCTAGGAATGAATAAAATGCAAGGAACCTCGAATGGGTCCCATGGCGTGCCAAAATGTTTCACACCGATTCTTAGATGTTTCTTTAAATATTGATGAAACATATAGGGTAATGGGCATACGAGGAATACATGTTGAAATGCTGGTTGTTAGGTTGTTACTTGCGTATGACTTTTGAATCCATAGCTAATCATGAGAGCTTCCTTTTGGCTGGGAGGAACTACTTGAAATGGAACACAAGACCACCAAATAAAGTTAAACAATATGCGTAGTGAACTGCCTAGCGTGTGCTAGATCCAGGGAAGTGTGATACTTCCTAGACGATTGTCAATCCACTATTTAAAACAATTTAATAATGGTAATGAAGTAAATCATATTGTAATTGAAATTATTTAGGTATCTCATTAAAAACACAATAACAAAGATCTAATCTAATGAGGTGCTAGGTTAAAATAAGATCCGAAGGTCAAGTAGTTGGTTCTAGTTCTCTGACAGCAGAGGTCCGATGGTGAGGTCTCAAGCAGAGTCATAGGTGATTAAGGGTGATGGATGAAGGTCTGCGGTAAGAGGTTAAATGTTGTTGAGGATCACCAAACATTAGAAAGCTCTGCATGAGCTGCATGTGCATTCCCTTTTTCTTGGTTGGCTCAAATGAGGATCAGGCCGGATGATTTAGGGTGAATGCTCGATGTCCGTGTAAGAGAAAATGTTTGATCTCCTTCCTTGCATGCGTGTTCTCACAGAAACTTGTTCTCAAAAGAGATATCTCTCAGGAATCTGCCAACCTTTTTCCAACCTCAAAAATAAGATTGTTTTGGGGATTAAAAGGTGACTGATGGTGGTTTCGGCTTAACCAACGATGGCTAGCTGGGGTAGCTAGCATCGGTCAAGTGGGATTTCTGAGGTTTACTAAACTAGGCGATTCCTTGATTTTACGGGATCTCATGTCACTAACCCATGGATTAGGATGGAAGCTTCCTATAAGCATGTGGGAATGTGGTTAGAGGGAATATAGGCATTGATTTTTAGGGTTTGGGTAAGTCTTAGTTAGTTATGGAAACTTACTAAGAATAGGTCTTAGGGTGAGTTGGCTTGATGAGGTGTCTAGGTGAGGTGTAAGTGTGGGCATTATCTAAATTAAGATATTTAAATAATAAATATGGTGAGGATAATGAATTAATTTTATTAAATTAATTAAATTAATATTAGTGGGGTGAAGGGGCCATGAATAGGTGAATGTGATGAAGGTATTTATTTGTCGATGGACCAAAGGGGAGTGTGACCTAATTTTGGTGTCTACACTTAGGAAGAGTTAGAGAGAATCTCTATAAATAGTTTAAAGACAAGAGTAATCACATATCACTCTTAGAATAGTTCACTACCATAAAGAGAGCTCTCTAGGAGTACATGAGTGATTTCAACTTCCGATTTCACGTAACTTGAATAGGATTCTAAGACTCATTAATCATTCTCCAAATAATGCATTCTTTTACTATTGTGAGCTTTGAATAATGATGTAGAAGTTATGATCAGATCCATGGGGGCTAAATTACAGATGCTTATGATATAGCCATAAATTTGGAAAATTCCTTAATTTAGGCTGAAAAGATAGCTCCTCGACCGCCAATGCCATTTTCTCTGGATCTTACAAATAATCAGCCTATCATTACTCCTATTCCAACAACCTCTAATCAACCAGCTCAATCTACCCCTGCCTCTTCAAATGATCTATTTGAAGTCAAATCACTATTGCAGACCTTTGGAAATGAGCTTGTAGTGATTAAGAGGCAACAGTCCCAATATGCTCGACCATTCCAATCCCAATATCAAGCAAGTCATCCTCCTTTTAAAGGAAATAATCAGGCCTAGACCAAGTCACTAGAAAATTTGCAAGTGTTAAGCCTTTAAACTTCCAAAATGCTTCTACTACCAGAGTTCATCCAGAGCCATAGTACTAGTCCAGAATAACCTCATTCAAGATTATGAATGGTGTTATCCTTGTTCTCAACCTCACAACCAGAATCTTTTCCCCAAATGGAGTTTTAAGTCAGGCCCTTATGGTCCAAAGCATATCCACCCCACCTAAATCATCACTGGACCATCCACCTAGGAGATCCAAGACCAGCCTTCTGATGAAACTATGCTACTAAATTGGAAAACAAAAGATTTTTGTGGTTTGAATATTGATGCCTCTATTATAGCATCAAACACACATTCCAAGAAGAGGGCAATAGATCCTCAATCTCCCAAAACTGATCAGGCATCTACTTCATAGCCTCAAACACAAATATCAAGCTGATAAGGGTACATGAAAGAAATCACTAGAAGTATTCATGGATCAGTCTACAAAGAAGGGTGAAACTTCAAGTATCACAAAGTGCCCAATAGGCATTTCCCAAAAGAAAACTCTAACGCCCAAAAAATTATTAGCAAAGTTGGGGCAATTCCATTCAACATTGTGGAGAAAATGAAGAAGACCAATTTGAGTGTCATGATGTGGGATGGGCTCTCAATTCCTTCTCAGAGTAACTTGATACGGGAGGATTTGAATAGTTTTGGTAATACCGATAGATCATCAGGTTGTGAATCAAAGAATGGAAACTAGCTCATGTCAACCAGAAATGAAAGTTTTTTCCGAGACCAACAAACCTCCACCGTTCTATACTTATCCGATCATCAGATATCATTCGTACATAATTGTATGATCGATTTTAGAGCCGGTAGTTCCGTGATGCCCAATAAAATTATAGATGTGTTAAGAATACCATATAATCCAATCTCAAAAGGAGTTGTCCGGTTAGAAAATACTTTGCAAACCCAAACCATGGGAGTCATTAAAGGGCTTGACTACTATCCATGCATTTCCTATATTAGAATTCACACAAGACATATTTGTTATTGACTAATCTGGTGGTTATTTATCATCGATCGGTCGCATATGATCCTTAGAACTAGGTACGGGATGAAGGGCACTATAAGAGTAGAACCTATTTATCACAATCATGTGGAGCCTTACACTCGCTAAACCCATAAATGGGAATTATGCCATTTGTGACCCCTAGATGAGGAGGATGCAGATCATGAGCCAACTACTCTTACGGAGGAAGTTCCTGACACAGTGCTTGATGAGGTAAGTATCAATCACCAATATGATCCCTATGTTGATTTATTGGCAGATGAAGAATTTGGTTTGTTATTTTTGGAAGAGATTGGATTAGGTACATACTGCATACACAAAGAAGGTACAATCGTACCTCAGTTGGTTAAAACATCCAGTAGTTCCGAGGGACTATGGAAATTGTTCTTTGATGGTTTGAGGAGTAAAAATGGATCCAATGATAGGAGTTATGTTGATTTATCCGGAAGGAGATAAATATTTCTCATCCTTTTGGTTGTAGTTTAGTTGTACTAATAATGTTTCGAATATGAGGCTCTCATACAAGGAATTCAACTGGCCCAAAAAAGAGGAATCCAAACCTTGACTATCTTTGGTGATAGTGAATTGTTTGTACATCAAGTAACAACCTCGTAGGGCATCAAAAAATGATCTATTGAGATCATATAAAAATTGGGTTTGGGACCTGATAGAAGATTTTGAAGCTTTTGGAATTCACGTGATTCCTAGAAAGAAAAATTAAGATCTTGCCGATAGGCTTATTATCAGTACGTAGTATGATATACCTATGGACATTATGAAAGAAGGGAAACAAATGGTCAAAATGGTGATCCATCCCATAGTATCGAGATAACACAAGTAGTTGGCGGGTGTTCGATAGTGACCAAAAAAATTTCCTCTTCCCGCAACAAGAAGCGAGAGTTTCACGCCAAACACCGAGGATAATCTTAAAAATCCTACAAAGTGATAAAATTATATAGTTTAAAGGAAACAAGCTGCCAAAAGGCCTGGTTACACTTGAATCCATCTTCAATTTGGATGATCAGGCCAAACGACAGAGCATGGATCTGGTGGTCAAGGAAGAGGATTTTGAAGAAGTCGAAGTGGCAAGCAATTTTTTAAAAAAACTCATAAGGTATGCACTGCTCAAGAGAAGAAATATTTCATTGAACTATGTCAATAATATCATGATATTTTCACATGGATTTATAAATATCTCGTGTGGTTTTGATCCTGGCCTAGATCCACACATCATTGAACTAGATCCAAATTCTAATATAGTTCGTCAAAAACATGGGCCAATTAATCCGAAAATTGAGCCGCTAATGAGGAAGGAGTTAACCAAGCTTATTGAGGCCTTCATAATTTTTCCCATCAAGCATTCCTCATGGGTAGCCAACCTAGTTCTAGTGAGGAAGACTAACGGAGAGATTTGGTGTGTGTGGACTTCAGGGATTTGAACCGTGCCTCATTGAAAGATCATTACCATATTCCATCAATGGATAAAATCCTCTAAATAGTGGTGGGGGCTCAAAGGTTTTCTTTTCTTGATGATTATTCGGGATACAATCATATTATGGTCCAAGAATCTAATCAATTCAAAATGGCTTTCACTACTAAGTGGGGCACGTATGCTTATAACAAAATGTCATTTGGGTTGTCTAATGCAGGGGCTACTTTCCAAAGAGCCATGGATATGGAATTCAAAGGACTCATTAATGATATCATCTTAGTTTACCTTGATGATATAACCATGTATTCCAATCATGCTGAGGATCATGTCACACATCTATAAAAAAATTCAAAGATGTAGAGAATTTGGGGTCTCACTGAATCCTAAGAAGTGCATTTTTGCAGTTCATGAAGGAAAATTTTTAGGACATGTTGTTTCAGTGGAAGGACTATCTATTAACCTAGCTAGGATTCATTCCATTATGTCCTTATCTCTTCCAAGTGACAAGAAAGGCCTCCGAGTTTCTAGGAACCATAAATTTCGTGTAAAGATTCATTCCTCAATTTACAACATTGGCTAAACCGCCACAACCATCCCGAAAAATAACATTACATTCTCATGGAGGAAAGACAAGAGGGAGATACTTGAGGTGATCACAATGACCATTTCCCAAGCTCCCACACTAGTAAACGCTAGGTTTGACAAATATTTCATTCTTTATGCTTTCGCAGGTTAGGAAAGTATTTTGGGGATTCTCACCCAGCAAAATTAAAATCTAATGGAACAACCAATTTCCTTCTTCAGCCATTCTCTCAAAGAATACAAGCTGAAATATTCCTTCATTGAGAAATAATTCTTTGTAGTCATTCAAGCTCTGAAGAAGTTTAGGAGTTAGACAAAACTGAAAAAAGTCCAAAAATTTAGGTTCAAGTGTAGTGTTGCTTACTAAGTGTGTCAGGAGTTTTTTTGGGCCCAGCTACAAAGGAACATGCGGGACGTATGGAACTTGAAATGTTGAAATAACCGATCATAAAGGGATGTGGGTGAAGTGGTGGTCAATGGCCCCGACTTACTGATCAACGACGTACATGTGGGACATGAGTTTGCCAAGGACCATATTTTGCCAAAAATTCCGACAAGAAGGAGACTTGCAGGTGGAGCAAAGATTTTTGTCCAGGACAACCATGACACAAGGACCCAAAATACCCGATATAGCCACATGTAAGGGAAAATAGTGCAAATCAGACCTCAAACTTCAAATGGCCATAACTTTTGACCCCAAGCTCCGATTTTCACAAAATTTGACTTTCTAGAATGAGCACATGTTTGATTTTAATTTTAATGAGGGTAGATATATAAAAATAAAAGAAACATCTTCAGCTCCAATAAATTAAATGCTCAGTCCCATTAAATGACATAAATTCTTGCAAAACCCAAAAATAGCTTCCCACACTCAAAGGCCATAAATTTTGTATTTCTCAACAAAAATGCACAAAATTGGTACCATTGGAATCATGGTTACAAGATCGATGCACATAAATTGAGAAATCCATAATTTGATGGAGAATAGATGGTGATGCTGTAGAAAACATGCCCAGGTTTGGAACAATGTTTTATTTGGTAGTTGGGATGCATTCAATGGAGCATGGGCTGACATTTCTCACTGTAGTAAGTTATGGAACAATATGGGGGCCTTTTGCAAGTGGTTGAAGGATAGATTTTGGGATTTTAATTTTCCCTCTCTCTCTCTCTCTCTCTCTCTCGTCTTAGATTTCTATAAATTGGAGTGTTGGGCTCATCAGTAAAAGGAAGTAGTTTTGTGTACCAAAACTCACAAAAATTGTTTTGTAAAGCCAATGTGCTTTAGGACCTTATAGTGGACTACCTTGCATGGTGATCTAGGCCCTTATCTTGTAATAGATTGGATTGTGCATATCAATGAAGCACTAAATATGAGTTTGTGGATGTATCTTCCCCTGCTATGTTTGTTCTCATTCTCTTTTCCCCTTCAATCTCATTGCATATATATTGGTCTATTTATGTTGTCACGTAATGATTCATTTTATAGTGCATGTATTGAATATTGATGTAAATGCATTTTCTAGATTATTTAGAAATTATATCACCCCTTCTAGTATGTACTTTGCTTCTAACTTGCACACATTAGAAGACTATTCTTACACTCTCCTTTCAGCTGGTGTATCACCAATTTTGTGTAGGATTTTTTTCATGCACTCTCTCTCCTCGTCCTGGAAGGTTAGATTAGGATTAGATATTTTTGCCTCGTATTAGAGTAGATTGTGGCAGTAGTTTAGGAGAAAGAACTAGCTTTCTCTAGAGGTCTATCTCAAGTAGCAAGTCCCACAACTTGGAGATAAGAATCACGTTATCCAATCACATCGTGATCTCAAACACACACACTTGTGCAAACCATTGGGTGTTGTGATATGTTGATAACAATGAACAATAAGCATGTAGGGTGGATCAAAAAATTAATGGAGTATGATGTACACATTAAATTCACTAAATTTGTTAGGGGAAAAGGGTTATGTCAGTAGTTAACGTTGCAGACATGGAGACCAAGGATGTAGAAGATGCTACACTCCTAAACGCCGATGAAAGTGACTGTCAAGTTGATTGGTTAACAAAGATGTAAAATTTCCTCCTCTCAGGGGCATATCCTTCAAATATGGATAAAGTCCAAAGATGTAATTTTTTCCTTCAGTCTATTCCATATGTCTTGATCAATAATGTTCTTTTCCAAAAATACTTAAACGGTGTTCTTCTTCGTTATATTAAACCCAATTATACTACCAAGATTATGTGAGTAGGTTACTATTAGCTAGATTTGTTCAAATATTCCCATCTCTGGGTGAGTAAATGTAAATAATATGCCTTTTTTCACGAGAAAAACAAAACCCTCGGACAGCTCTCCCCTTGCACCCCATTCAGGTAGATCAACCTTTCGTTTAATGGGGGTTAGAGTTTATCGGGATGATCAACCTTCCTTCTAGTGATGGACACAAATGGGTTCTTACTACAACATATTATTTCACTAGATAGATAGAGGCAAGCACTTTAAAGGAAAGTAATGAAAAGGAGGTCCTTGATTTCCTGGAAAATATAATGACAAGGTTCGGAGTTCCGTTTACCATTATCTCCGATAATGCAATGACCTTCCTTGGTTTAAATTTGAGTGAGTGGGAAGTTATGAATGGGTTATATCTCAAGACTTTGTCCAATTACTATCCATAGGGAAATGGGTTGGTTGAATCTAGTAACAAGAATCTCATAAGGATCATCAAACGGATGATGGAAGCTAACAAAAGGACTGCATACACAACTTAAGAATGCCTTATGGGAGGATTAAATCACACATAAAAATGTCATTAGAAGTTCACCTTTTATGCTAGTATATGGGAGGGAGGAAAATCTTCTACTCTCCTTGGAATTACCTTCTTTGGAGTTGGCTCATTATCTCAAAGTTATGGAAAATGACTCCTTAATGAAAGTTGAGGTTTGTTTGAACTCATGGTGCTTGGAAGAAGTTCAAAACAAGGCTATGAAAAATTTAAGCCAACATCAACTCATCCCGGTAGGGTGTTTCCATTGCGAAAAAAGAAAGGAATGAAAAAGAGAGGATGAAGAAAGAGCAGAGTCGAAGGAGAAAAGAAATGAATTCCAAAGCGAGAAAGGTCGGAGGGTTTATGTTTTGGGATTGGTAGTAAAGCAGAGCCAAACCTACTTGCATAAGCGAGAAAAGCAATCTTGATGAATAAATGACAATAAAAGCAGAAGTAGATCAACGAGAATAAACACACAGATCTAACATAAGAAAGATCTAATGCAAATAACACGTATGTATTGACACAAAGTCTAAATATTGTATTAATAATTCTTTCTGATTTACAAAAAGCTCAAAGTCTTTTCTCCTCACTTCTATTTTTCATCTGAAAGATATTCACTCATGCCCAATACAACAAGTATTGGGGTATTTATAGAAGAAGGAGAGAAAAGAAGGCAAAAAGGAGCCAACCACCTATTTACAAAGATATTTACAAAATATCTACAAGGATATACAAAATATCTCAAAGTCATGTTGACTTTTGACAACTTGATGGATGACATCATCCCATGGTGCAACATGGATGATGTCATCATTTCTGCCAACATACTCGGATATTTACAAAAAGAAAGTCGAAGAGAGAGAAGAAGAAAAAGAAGCTATTCATCATCGTCATCCTGCGGCCGAAAGGGGTAGCTGCTTTTCTGCTTTGCTCGGGAGGCGAGATGTGGAATTGAGCGTGGTATTCCATGAACTTGCTGATCATGGGCCCTAGTTGATCACAGGAAGGATCTTTGTGTCGCTCAGCTTTGATCGCCTCGCAAGTCTCCCGCTCGTCATGAGCTTCTCTGGGAGTTTGGAATATTCTTTCTCCGCTTACATGAGGAACCGATGAAGTCGACAGCGGCGGGTTATTGATGGACTCTGCGTCAAAAGTGACCTCGGCTGACCCTTGTGAAGCGATCTCCTTGAAGATCTGGATGGTTTCCTCGACTTTTCTTAAGGCGAAGGAAGGAGTAAGCAACCACGGTGACATGTTGAGAGCGATTTGTTCCATTTGGTGCATCGCGTCAGGGCTTCTTCCTTTACCTTATCGATCTTTTGAGGACAAATTCGGTTGATCCACCGGTAGTCGAGTGGAAATGACTTTATTGAGGGCCACAGGATGGCGAAGACGCCGAACTTGACCAGATCTTGGTGAGCAGTCGAACATTTGTTGAAAGGTCTCATCTGCTGACCTAGCATGGTCGAGCTCTTCGATATGGGTCCTGCTTAATGCTTGGAGCTCTTTATTCACCTTGTTGATGTTAAATATAAATCGAGAGAACTTGGCGATCACTCTTTCACTTGTCTTGAGGATTTGGCTCCTCAAGCTGAAAGCTGCCATGCCACTGCTCGCCGATCTTTGCATATTCATTAATTTTATCTGGCTCGAGAGGCTCGGGAGTCTCGGCGGCGAGTTGTGGGAGTGCCTTGCCCATCTTACGTAAGGCTTGGAGCGAGATGTTTATTTTGCTCTTTGATAGCCTTTTCTCTTCTTTTGTTTCTTGAAGCTTCTTGCGAGAGGGCGTCAGCTGCGAGATAGGGCCTCTCCTGAAGGCTTTGAGAAGAGCGTCCCCATTGTGACTTGGAGTCCTTTGTATAATCTGTAGGAGGCAGATCCTTTTTATCCTTGAGGGGATTGGGGTATGTGATCTCCATTACCCTCTCTCCGAAGCACTCGAGAGAAGCGTGTGTGGGAGCCACTTCTCTTTGCCCCTTTGGGCGGGATTACGGAAAAGTCCATCGGAGGCGATGGGAACTTTCCTTTTCTGTGACTTAAGTCTTTGGGAGATCATTTGGACTTATGGGAGAAGGGCCGAGAAGCAGAGAGAAGGGCAGCTGCGGTAGTAGAAGGGAAAACGTGGAGACACTTGGAGGTGGCATCGAGAGGGAGGCCGAAGAAGTGCTCACGGGAGGAAGAGATCTGCGGGGAGAGGAAGACATAGGAAGGGAAGGGAGCTCGAGAGATGAGGGAAGAAATGGAGGGGGACAGTCCAGAGAGAGAGAGAAGATGGACGAAGAAGCGGGAGGAACAGTAGAAGAAGGGGGAGAGGACACGACCAAAGGAATGGTCGCTTGAGTCACTCGAGGAGGGGAAGGAGGAGAAGAAGAAGGGACAGAAGGGACCTCGGTTGATGCAGTGGTGACACCCTGAGTGGATGGGCCTATTGGAACATCTTCTTCCGTTCCTTTCTCTGGAGAAGCCAGAGTTATGACCTGTTCGGGTGCAGCGGAAGGAGGACTTTCAGGAGCTTCCTCTTGAGTGGTGTTGGATTCACCCTCTTTGCCTTTTCCTTTGCCTTTAGGCTGCTGTTTTGATCTAGGAGGTGCGTTACCCAATGGAGAGGTTGTGAAATCGACTCGAGGTAGATGAGCCCGTTCATTCGGCACCAATGCTCTGTTCTGCGAGTTTCTTTGACCCTTTCCTCAATTGTCTGAGGTGCTTTGTTTCTATCAATCGCCGCAAAAGGCCAATCGTCCCCGCCTGTGTTAAGATATACTTGATCTACTTCCTCCTCAGTAGTTTGGAAGCCTTTGGGGATGATGGCTACCCCGTATTGGATGATTTCTGCCAATGCCAAACGAGAATGGTCCTTCCTCCTGAGTTCCACCTCATGATATAGGTCGATGTAGATATCCTCGATCTGAGGGATGTGGATTGGATCGAGCTTAGCCCTCGGCAGACAATTCCTCGGGTCGAAGGTGGGTCTTGCTGGGAAGTCATGTTTCAAATTGAGCAGCTCCAGCTCTGCAAACATGTCTTTTGCCTTGTGATGAGTAAGACATGTATATCTACCCACTGTGAGGGGGAAAGGAGTTCCACCCTTCTTTCTTTTTAGGCACTTTTCGTGATAAGTGATTATTTGTCTTGTGACTCTAGAGAATCAACTTGGGCCGACATACCTTGGCAGTCTAGTTGGCTCTCCCAAGAAGTTAGCTGCCCTCAGATAAGTGAATGTGGGAAATTGGGTGAACAGGGCCCCCCATTTTTCAGTGGCTGCCACGATGCTCTTGGTCGTGCGACCAGTAAGTCATATTTGGCCTTAATAGGCTAGATGATGAAGTAAAAAAATGCATCGTTGATCTTTGTAAATTGAGGGATGCTATTTTCCAGTTTCAATTCTGGATAGTATTCATAGATTCTAACTTGGGGCCAAACCCCACTCCGCATCAGAGCTGGATAGTCCCTTTCAGAAGCTGCAGCATAAACAACATAGGAATTCATGTAGAATCTCCCCGTTGTGGGGAATTGTTGCAGTTGTTCTGATATCGTGCTGCTTATAATTTCTGCCCATTCGAAGCGTTGATCAGGCACATTTTTGTTCATGGTTTCTAAATATCGCAGCATCCATTTGTGGAAATAGTGGGCATCAGGAAGCCCAAAGACCCTGCTCAGGAACGTGATGGTGTCACTGAGCTCCTCCGAAAAATCACTGCGGTGAATGATTTGTGGCCAACGGGTCACTACTTTCTTGTTCTTCAGATAGACTTCATTCATCAGTTGCATGCACTGATCTTCATGGTCATCCCAGGCTTTGATACAATCCTCTCGGCTGATGGCCACAAAGTGCCGGTGATGAGGAATGCCGAGTATTATCTCGAAGTGGCGGGCAGTGAGGTTGATTACGACCTCGCCCTTCTCATTTATGACACACCTTGTGTCTTTATTATAGCACCGGGCAACCACCATCATGAATTCATTGTTAACGGCGCTGACTGGGATTCCCCCAGCAAAGTGCAGGGCACTGCCTATTAGCTTGTCCATCCACGGACTTCTTGTGACCTTCTGAGTCCTGACCCAGAATTCCTCCATATCAATATGACCCAACTCTGAGTCTCTGATGTCCAGGTCACACTCGGCCTGGGAGTCGGGCATTCTGACCCTCTGATACTTATATTTCATTTCTTCCTCTGTAAGCTTGGCCTTGCCTTTGGATTTGGTAGGTCTCTTGCTTGATGTTGACATATGTTCTTCTGAGCTTAATTGTTGATCTGCAAGAATAAGACGTGAAACCCAATTGAAGAAAGCCGTGTCAGGCACTTGATTTTCCATTGAAATGCTGACAGAAGAAAGAGTTAGTAATTTTGAGGTCTCGGGGCGCATGGCGCATGGATATTGCAGATTGCAGAGCTAAATAGACAAGGCACAGGAAAAGGGTGTTGCAAGGGTTAAATCAGCGCCAAAGGGCGCATGGCGCATAGATTCTGCAGGGTGCATTCTTTGTTGCTGTAAGCACAAGTGCGCCTGCGCCATGTATTCATTTTATAAAGGGCGCAAATTATTTTCATGTTACATGCGGTAGTGGGGTGCGAAGGGTGCAGGAAAAATGTGTGTAACATCATATGTTCATGCGCCGAAGGGGAACTTGGCGCGGCGCATGGAAAGTCTGCACAACATGATGTTGTTGCGATGAAGGATGCGCCTGCGCCTTTTATGGTTTTGCACTTGGCGCATAGAAAAAGGTTGATACATGGATGTTGGGTGCGCCAAAGGGCGCAGGAATTTGTGATGTTGCACTTAAGTTTGATGCGCAAGAGGGCGCATGGTAAGCATTTGCAGCAAGCGAGGGAAGTGCGCCATGAGGCGCCTGCTCTTTTTGTAACAGGCACGGTGGGTGCATGATGCGTTTTTATTGATCATGTTGCGGGGGTGAGATGCGCGAAGAGAAAAAAAATACTGAGTCTCCTCCAAGCCATGACTTCTTCACTAAGGTGTTTGCATATGGTTTAAGCTTCTTTTAAGGGGTCATTTGGGTGATGAAGAGGCTTAAACCAAGATTTTTTGAGTCATTACTTCAGGACAGAGCCCCCTTCCCAGCAGATCTAGAAAGAGGGGGGAAGGACATGGTGAAGGAAAGAAAAGATAGCAGCAGGGGGATAAAAACATGATTTCACAGTTTATATTAAACCCAAACAGCCAGCCAGCAGATAAAAACCAAAGCACAAAACACACAAAAGGAGTGAGGACCTCTTACCAGGATATATAACGATGAAAAAGTGCAAACGGGTCCACAAAGTGATTTGAAAATGACGGGGGGGTAGTGCGCTGACAGGCTCAGAGAAAATATCACGTGATTGTTCAGGTGATAATGACAGCGCAGACGCGCCTATATATAGGCGAGGGGGCAATAAATGCGCCACCAACCTTTTAAGTGGCGCATGAAAAGCAGTGTCGACATATGAAAGCATGCGCCCTTGGCGCACCAAAATCCATGCAAACACGGAGTTATGCGCGCCTTTGGCACAGAGAGGGGTGTCGACATAAGATTATGTGCGCCTTTGGCGCACCAAAAAGTGGCGCAACAAAAGATATGTTGACAGGAAGGCGCATGCGCTTTGGCGCATGTAAGGAAGCCTCAACATAGAGAGGCGCACCAAAATGCTGTTGACACATGAAAGCATGCGCCAAAGGCTTAAAGGGGGCGCATCAACTTTTGATGTTGCATAGTCATTATATGCGCCCGGCCAAAAAGACCAAAAATGGCTAAGTTCGGAAAACTATATTTCCCGGAAAAGGATTTTGCAACGTTCCGAACACAAGGGATCCCTAATGAGGGATCGGAACAAAATCCCTTTATGGTTATCAGTAAAATTGCCCTTGCCAATTTTACGGGATAACAGCTGGCTCTTTCTGGGGACTATCCCTGAGTAAACTCGGGGGTAGAGAATCCCAGATCTCATGTGCCTATCCATTGGGTATGAGAGAGTCAAAAAAAAGGGGCGGAGAGGAGAACAAAGGAAACACACAACAAAGAAAGAAAGCAAACACACAGCGAAAACAAACACACAACTAAAGCAAAGTTTGTATAAAGAAGAGAGCAAGCTCTACTTCTTGAAGATCTTCGAGATCTTTGCCCGTTGTAGGGAAGCGGGAGTTGGTTCCATCAGATATGAGAGATAGAAACTATTCTCTCCGTTGTTGAGCTACTTGATCTTGAAAGGTCCTCTCCATGGGAAGTCAAACTTTCCGTGCATGCCTTTTGGCTCTCTTCGCTTGTCCCATAGAAGGACGAGGTCTCCCACCTGGAAATTTCTTTGCTTAGCTTTTTTATCGAACAGTCTCTTGACTTGACTCTGATGTTCGGTGATCCTGTCGACCACTCTTACTCTCTTTTCTTGAGTTCATCGGATACATGATCCTCTTTTCAAGAGAATTTTGGAAAGTTTCATCTTGATAGCTCGTGCAGCGCAAGCGGGGATTTCAGCGAAATGGGAAGCTCGGCATCAGTGCCGTATAACACTTGAAAAGGTGACATACCGAGGGACCTCTTGGGAGTAATACGATCTGCCCACAACGCGTCGTATAAGGACTTATGCCACATTCGTTGATTCTCATCCACCAGTTTTCGTATGATGGTCACCAAGTTCTTGTTACTGGATTCTGCCTGACCATTTCCCTGAGGGTAATAATCTGAGGCGTGAGCCAAAGTTATCCCGTATTCATAGCAAAAACTAATAACTTCTCGTGAGGAGAAGTTAGAAGCATTATCAGCAACAATCTTGTTGGGACGCTTGAACTTGTGATGATATTTTCTTTGATGAAGCTATAAACAACCTCGAAGTGGCATGTTTGTGGTATGGCTTCCACCCACTTGGTGAAGTAATCCATTCTTTGTAAGGACATAACTATGTCGGCACTCGATTGGGGATTGAGTGCAGATAAAATCAATTCCCCCTTTGCTGAATGGTTCGTTGATTGACCGGCACTGAGGAAAAGAGCCATCTTGGGCTTGCCCGATGAACTCTTGTGAGTTCACACTTTGCTACCAGGTGTTGTATCTTGGAAAAGCGTCGGCCAATAGTACCTGGCTCGGATGATCTTGTGTGCTGTCACGGAAGAGGAAAAATGGCCTCCACAGGCTGAATTATGAAAACTTTCAAGCAACTTCACCTGTTGTGGCTTGTCGACACATCGCAAGAAGACACCATCTATCCCGCGTTTGTATAAACCGTCATCCCAGATGACATATTTCGCTGCTCTGAGCTTTATAGTGCGCTTCTCCTTTGCAGTTAGGTGAGCTGGGCATTCGCCGTAGGTGAGGAAGAAAGCAATATCGGAATACCACTCATCGCTGGTTGTGACAAATAGGACCAGAGGCAGTGAATCGGGTTTTTCCAGCTGGTCTTGTGCTTCATCGGTGCAATCATCCTTTTCCTCAGGGTTTTCTGAATCTTTGTTTTCAGCCATAAGCTGACATAGGCCCTTGCCTCTTACCAGCTTGGTTGGTTTTATATCAGGTCGTACTCCTGGACCTTTGCAATCCAATTCCCTCGTAAGCTTCCTAACTCCTGTTGAGTTAGAATTGATTTGACCGCCGTGTCAGGGACCAGCACCACCGTATGAGAGTTTAAAATGTAATACCTGAAATTTTTTACTGCTTTGACAACGGCGAAGGCATGCTTTTCCAATTGAGACATTTTTAGTTCGTGAGGCTTGAGGGGAGAGCTCATGAACGCAATCGGAGATTGACATTCTCGAATTCTTTTGCATCAAGATGGAGACACGGTATGCTCAGATGCATAACTATACATGATAAAGTCCTTGGAGAAATCGGGACATACCAGGACTGGTGCGTGAGCAACGGAAGCTTTTATTTCTTCAAATGACCTTTTTCCTTCCTCGCTCCACCGGAAAGTTGGTGACCCCTTCATCATGTCAATATATGGCGAGTCTTCTCGTGCAAAGTCGGGAACAAAAACACTGAGAAAGTTCACCTTTCGAAGAAAGAATGAAGCTTGAGTCTTACTTGTAGGCAGAGTAAGGCTCTGAATAGCCTTGACTCTTTCGGCATCTATCTTCGTTCCTTCTTTGCTAACAACGTGCCCTAGCAACTTTCCTTCCGTGACTCCAAAAACGGACTTTTTTGGGTTCAGGGAAATCCCATGTTCTCGGCATCTGGCCAATACTTGCTCTAGGTGATCACAATGATTACTTCGTTGTTTAGAGAACACAGTCAAGTCATCCAGATAAACGACAATGACTTTCCCCATCATACCTTTGAATGCCAGGTCCATGGCCCAGCTGAAAAGTGGCGCCAGCATTGGTTAGGCCAAAAGGCATCCTGCTATAGGCAAATGTACCCCAGGGAGTAGTGAATGTTGTTTTAAATTGATCTTCAGGTGAAACTTCAATCTGATTGTAGCCTGAAAAACCATCAAGCATGGACAACATTTCCGATCCAGTGACTGCTTGTAGAACTTGATCCATTATAGGAAGGGGGTAGTTGTCTTTCAAGGAAGCTTTGATTCGGGTTTGAAAATCTACGCATATGCGTATTTCACCGTTCTTCTTGCGCCTTTGGCACAATATTGCTACCCAATCTTTGTGATGGATAGGAAAAATGATTCTCGCATCGAGCATTTTTGAATTTCAGCTGGATAGTACACGAGATCTTAGGATTATAATGCCTGCCTTACGGCGAAAGGCTTTAACGTCTTCTTTCAGCGGGATGTCATGTTGGGCGTCCTTTGGCTTAAAAGACTTTAGATCGGCGTAGGACCATGCCAATACATCCATGTATTTCTTCTTGATTTGACAAACTTCCGCTTCTCTTACGGGCGCAACATTTTCCAATGTTCACAAGCTGCGGGTGTTCTCTAGAACCTAAATTGGCCGGTTCGGTTTAAGGGATGAGTCGGGATCATCTCGCCTCTTCTTTTTCACAAAGCGATCATGCATGCCGACAACCGCTCCAGAGAAACCAGGCCCTTTGGAATTTTATTTCCTTTGGTGACATATGCCGTCGTTCCTTGGATTCATCGTCTTGATTGGTGGTGATTCACGACAAGTGGAAGTAGATCCTTCAAAGTGCAATTCTTTAAAATTTTCGCCTTCTCTAGAAAGCAATGAGTTGATTATCATCGTTGAACACTTGCCAATGTTGAGAATTTATCAGCACACTTGGGCGGAAAACCACCTCAATGGTGTATTTGTTTGTTTTCAAACCGGGTGAGGAGCATGAGGGATCTTTGAAAGCGGCTAATGAATCAGCCATGTCATTTTGAGCTCTTGGAATGGATTCAATTGAAAAAGCATCAAACTCTTCAATGTTGTCCCATACTGCATTACGGTAGTGCCTGAGCCTCTCATTCTTCACTTGATATATCCTCCTAACTTGATTCACGACTAGCTCTGCATCACCTTGTACTCTCAGATTTTTGATCCCTCTCTCTCTTGCTGCCTGCATGCCGAGTAACAAAGATTCATACTCAGCAGTGTTATTCGTATTAAAAAACTGCAACTTGAAAGAGAGAGGAATAATCTCCTCTTCGGGAGATATTAGCACGGCTCGGCGCCACATCCCTTTGGTTTGCTTTTTGCCATCAAACTGCAAAGTCCAGATCTTATTAAGATCTTCTTCTCGAGCGAGAACAACCATTTTGTCAGACTCGGTAGACAAGAAATAGTTCCCCATCCCTGATGATTCGAAAAGAATTTGAGCTTTGGGGTCCTCAGAGCTAGTAACCAAGTATTTCTTTTGTGATTCCGGCTCCAAAGTCTGCATTACACCTTTGTGGGGATTCTAGCCTTAGGCCAGTCCATATGAATTTCCCCACCAACCCATGCTGCAAAAACTTCTTCCCAGCCAAAATTCCGTGAAGGCTCTTTGGAATGTCGGCAACGAGGGCGGTCATCTTTACTCTCTTCTCTGGGAAGCGCCGCAAATGCAAATTTGTGCGTCTTTGATTTGACCAATCAACGGAACTGCTTGGTTTCAAGGAATAACATCTACCAAAAGGCTTGGTAAGGGTGAGGCCAAAGCATGGGTGACTTTTGCGGCATGGCGTTATCGAAGCTCCCGAATCAATTATGCAGTTACTCAATTTGTGACCATTGATTAGGAGGGAGAGATAGAAAGGCTCTATCTTGCACGATGCGAGATGTTGAAGCAACATTTATGCGGGATTCGGGGAGGAGTGGAAAGGATTCCTTTTGGGAAACGATTAGATATAATGACTTGACTTTGAATATACTTAGTCGATCTTACAATTTGTTCGGGATTTTTGGAAGGTACTCGGCTTGGACATTTGGATCTTGGTCTTTTTGCATGATCTATGATGTCAAATGCGGCCAAGGGTTGCTTATTTGGTGAAGGAATGAGTCCCTCACTTCGTGATGGTGGAGTAGGATTACTGGTCTTGATAGGAATATGAGAGGGCTGATTTGGAGGAGAGATGGGGGGAAAAGATTTCCTTGTAAAAGACTTAACAGGGAGTTGAGTAGGGAGAGGATTACCTCTTTTAGCAATGGTTGGAGGCACGTTTGAACGACCTTCTCATACGCACATGGGCGGCGACCTCTGCTTCTTTTCCTTGCGAGCGGGTAAAAACAACATATGATTGTCGCTTGCATATAGCCACAGGTACCCTCTTCTTCATGATTCCTCCTCATCAAATTCCATATATACGATAGTAGAGAGTCCGGTCGGCTCAGCGTCTTGATCATCTTCACCCTGAGACGAAGGTTCTTCATAATCTTGTTCCTCTTCTTGATTTCGGCTAGAGCGTTGACCGGAGGAGCCTCAAGCCTGACAGCGGGCGATTGCGGGTAAGCGCGGCCTTTGAGGAACATTGTTGGAAACGAAGTTCCTCCGTGGAATATCCCGGTATGAGGAACTGGGAGAAGCTTGGGCCAACTGCTTCTTTAATGCAAGTAAGTCGTTCGCCATCTTTTGAAATACCGGATCAGACGAAGTAGTGGGAGAAGGGTCCGAAGATTTAGGCTTGGATGATTCCTTTTTCAATTCGCCAGATATTATCAAATTATCTTCTATTCGAATGGCAGCGGCCTGGGTGAGAATCAAGGTAGCCACTCGCTCTTGAAGGAGCAAGAAACTAACTTTCGAGCTCATAGCGTTCACGAAGAAACACTTCTGATTTTCGGTGTTGGAAGCATGGCAACAGGGACACGGTTGATTAATGCATTGAACCTGGCGATAAAATCATGCATGGTCTCATTGGCCTCCTTCTTCAGGTGAGTGATCTGTGATAATAATGCAAATGCATCTTGAAGGCTTGTACTGTCTTGAAAGCATCCATGAGGTGGCAGTAGTAATAGATCCGGTGGCAAATCTTTGAAACCATTGAAATTGCTGAGGTCCTTGTAGAGTTTCTAGAAAAAGGTGAACCGACACATCTTCGTGAGTTACATCAAGAATCTTGCACGACATGATGAATGCGAGATATGTGTGAATCGTGCTTTGGTTTCCGCTCCGTCGAATTTGGGAAAATTCTTTCGGTTTAGTGAGGGAGCGCGTGAGCGAGGATGTGGTAATGCGAGAGGACCCATAGCATTTCCCCATGGCACCGCCATTGGCGGCTGGAAAAAGAACGCGGGTGGGAGTGCGGTTCCATTTGAGATAAAGCAACTGAAAGGGATGTAGAGGCTCCTTGTGAAAACCGGCTCTTCCGTGGGGGTGAGGCGCTTCTGGTTGACCGATCAGCTGAACTTAGTGATGAAAAAGCGCGTGCGGTGCTACACTGAAATTGTGCCTTTGAAGCCGATCGAAAGTAGGATCGACTTCTCCACGAGCTCACCTGCCACGCGTAAATGGCTCACCTGCCAGCGTACCTTCCAGATCTGGAATGCTGTGGTGCAGATTTAAAATTTATTTTTGGTTGTACTTGCTGATTTTCTGGCTTTTCTGACAAAAACCAGCAGCATGTACTTTTTTAAATATTTAAAAACTATCCTCTTCTAAAAACCGATTGCGGTTAATGACAAATAATAGCGAGGATAAAATGACAGTGAAGATTAGCAAGCTGATTTTCGGATCTAAATTTGACTTTTTCAAAGAGTTTGAAATTTTTGATAAATAGTCAAAAACTCAGATCTACGGAAAATACAGGTCTTTATAAAAACTCAGCGAACTAAAGATCTTCAGCTAGGCCAGATCTATGGATCTCAGAAGAAAATTTTCAATTCGGAGCATCTTTGCAAAATTTTGGATTTTTGACAAAAAAGTTAAAGTTTGCAAATAGATAGTGATTTTTCTGATTTTTTCTGATTTTCTATCCTACCACTATCATAGATCTGATAGATCTGTTCGTTCCCCAGTGGAGTCGCCAAAAACTGTTGGTCCGAAAATCATCGCTTGGCGAGATCTATGGATAAGCGAGGCCAACGATTAGTGTGTGCGGGCATAGCCCCTCTTTGAGTCGTGTGGCGGCGGTTTATTGCTATTCTACCGGCGGGAATGCATGCAAGTCTCACAATATTCTACCTTCGGGGTTTGGGATCTCATCCCGGTAGGGTGTTTCAGCTGCGAAAGAAAGGAATGGAAGAGATGATGAAGAAAGATCGAGATCCGAAGAAAGAAAAGAAATGAATTCCAAAGCGAGAAAGGTCGGAGGGTTTATGTTTTGGGATTGGTAGTAAGCATGAGCCAAACCTACTTGCATAAGCGAACAAAGCAATCTTGATGAATAAATGACAATAAAAGCAGAAGTAGATCACGAGAATAAACACACAGATCTGACATAAGAAAGATCTAATGCATATAACACAGGTATTCAGCACAAAGTCTAAATATTGTATTAATAATTCTTTCGGTTACAAAAAGCTCAAAGTCTTTTCTCCTCACTTCTATTTTTCATCTGAAAGATATCCACTCATGCCCAATACAACAAGCATTGGGGTATTTATAGAAGAAGGAAAGAAAAGAAGGCAAAAAGGAGCCAACCACCTATTTACAAAGATATTTACAAAATATCTACAAGGATATACAAAATATCTCAAAGTCATGTTGACTTTTGACAACTTGATGGATGACATCATCCCATGGTGCAACATGGATGATGTCATCATTTGTGCCAACATACTCCAGATATTTACAAAAGAAAGTCGAAGAAGAGAGAGAAGAAGAAGAAAGAGAAGCTATTCATCATCGTCATCCTGCGGCCGAAAGGGGGTAGCCTGCTTTTGCTGCTGCTCAGGAGACGAGATGTGGAATTGAGCGCGGTATTCCATGAACTTGCTGATCATGGGCCCTAGTTGATCCTGGGAAGGATCTTTGTGTCGCTCACTGATCGCCTCGCAAGTCTCCCGCTCATCTATGAGCTTCTCTGGGAGTTTGGAATATTCTTTCTCCGCTTCAATGAGGAACCGATGAAGTCGACAGCCGGCGGAGTTATTGATGGACTCGCGTCAAAAGTGACCTCGGCTGACCCTTGTGAAACGATCTCCTTGAAGATCTGGATGGTTTCCTCAACTTTTCTTAAGGCGAAGGAAGGAGTAAGCAACCCTGGTGACATGTTGAGAACGATTTGTTCCATTTGGTGCATCGCGTCCAGGGCTTCTTCCTTCACCTTATCGATCTTTTGAGGACAAATTCGGTTGATCCACCGGTAGTCAGGTGGAAATGACTTTATTGAGGGCCACAGGATGGCGAAGGCCGAACTTGACGAGATCTTGGTGAGCAGTCGAACATTTGTTGAAAGGTCTCATCTTTGCTGACCTAGCATGGTCAGCTCTTCGATATGGGTCCTGCTTAATGCTTGGAGCTCTTTATTCGCCTTGTTGATGTTGAAATATAAATCGAGAGAACTTGGCGATCACTCTTTCTTGTCCTTGAGGATTTGGCTCCTCAAGCTGAAGCGCCATGCCACCTTTCGCCGATCTTTGCATATTCATTAATTTTATCAGCTCGAGAGGCTCGGGAGTCTCGGCGGCGATTGTGGGAGGTGCCTTGCCCATCTTTGTAAGGCTTGGAGAGATGTTTATTTTGCTCTTTGATAGCCTTTTCTCTTCTTTTGTTTCTTGAAGCTTACTTGCGAGAGGCGTCAACTGCAGATAGGGCCTCTCCCTGAAGGCTTTCAGAAGACGTCCCCATTGTGACTTGGGTCACTGTATAATCTGTCGGAGACAGATCCTTTTTATCCTTGAGGGGATTGGGGTATGCGATCTCCATTACCCTCTCTCCCGAAGCACTCTGAGAGAAGCGCGTGTGACGGGCTTCTGCTTCTTTGCCCCTTTGGACGGGATTACGGAAAAGTCCATCGGAGCGATGGGAACTTTCCTTTTCTGCTGACTTAAGTCTTTGGGAGATCATTTGGACTTATGGGAGAAGGGCCGGAAACAGAGAAGGGGGCAGCTGCAGTAGTAGAAGGGAAAAACGTGGAGACACTTGGAGGTGGCATCGAGAGGGAGGCCGAAGAAGTGCTCACGGGAGGAAGAGATACTGCAGGAGAGGAAGACATGGGAAGGAAGGGAGCTCGAGAGATGAGGGAAGAAATGGAGGGGACAGTCGCGAGAGAAGAGAAGATGGACGAAGAAGAAGCGGGAGGAGCAGTAGAAGAAGGGGAGAGGACACGACCAAAGGAATGGTCGCTTGAGTCACTCGAGGAGGAAGGAGGAGAAGAAGAAGGGATAGAAGGGACCTCGGTTGATATAGCGATGGCGACATCACGAGTGGATGGGCCTATTGGAACATCTTCTTACGTTTCTTTCTCTGGAGAAGCCGGAGTTATGACTTGTTCGGAGTGCGGCGGAAGGAGGACTTTCAGGAGCTTCCTCTTGAGTGGTGTTGGATTCACCCTCTTTGCCTTTTCCTTTGCCTTTAGGCTGTTGTTTTGATCTAGGAGGTGCGTTACCCAATGGAGAGGTTGTGAAATCGACTCCGAGGTAGATGAGCCCGTTCATTCGGCACGATGCTTTTACTGTGAGAGTTTCTTTGACCCTTTCCTCGGTTATGCGAGGTGCTTTGTTTCTATCAATCAATTTGCGCGAAAGGCCAATCGTCCCCACCTGTGTTAAGATATACTTGATCTACTTCCTCCTCAGTAGTTTGGAAGCCTTTGGGGACGATGGCTACCCCGTATTGGATGATTTCTGCCAATGCCAAACGAGAATGGTCCTTCCTCCTGAGTTCCACCTCATGATATAGGTCGATGTAGATATCCTCGATCTGAGGGATGTGGATTGGATCGAGCTTAGCCCTCGGCAGACAATTCCTCGGGTCGAAGGTGGGTCTTGCTGGGAAGTCATGTTTCAAATTGAGCAGCTCCAGCTCTGCAAACATGTCTTTTGCCTTGTGATGAGTAAGACATGTATATCTACCCACTGTGAGGGGGAAAGGAGTTCCACCCTTCTTTCTTTTTAGGCACTTTTCATGATAAGTGATTAGCTGTCTTGACAGCTCTAGCAGAATCAATTTGGGCCCAGCATACCTTGGCAGTCTAGTTGGCTCTCCCAAGAAGTTAGCTGCCCTCAGATAAGTGAATGTGGGAAATTGGGTGAACAGGGCCCCCCATTTTTCAGTGGCTGCCACGATGCTCTTGGTCGTGCGACCGTAAGTCATATTTGGCCTTAACAGGAGATGATGAAGTAGAAAAATGCATCGTTGATCTTTGTAAATTGAGGGATGCTATTTTCCAGTTTCAATTCTGGATAGTATTCATAGATTCTAACTTGGGGCCAAACCCCACTCCGCATCAGAGCTGGATAGTCCCTTTCAGAAGCTGCAGCATAAACAACATAGGAATTCATGTAGAATCTCCCCGTTGTGGGGAATTGTTGCAGTTGTTCTGATATCGTGCTGCTTATAATTTCTGCCCATTCGAAGCGTTGATCAG
The DNA here is from genome assembly GCA_018340775.1 of Taxus wallichiana var. yunnanensis. Taxonomy (NCBI): domain Eukaryota; kingdom Viridiplantae; phylum Streptophyta; class Pinopsida; order Cupressales; family Taxaceae; genus Taxus; species Taxus wallichiana. Next base: position 876,465,988 of record CM031239.1, on the reverse strand, counting down.
GCACATTTTTGTTCATGGTTTCTAAATATCATGCATCCATTTGTGGAAATAGTGGGCGTCAGGAAGCCCAAAGACCCTGCTCAGGAACGTGATGGTGTCACTGAGCTCCTCCGAAAAATCACTGCGGTGAATGATTTGTGGCCAACGGGTCACTACTTTCTTGTTCTTCAGATAGACTTCATTCATCAGTTGCATGCACTGATCTTCATGGTCATCCCAGGCTTTGATACAATCCTCTCGGCTGACGGCCACAAAGTGCCGGTGATGAGGAATGCCGAGTATTATCTCGAAGTGGCGGGCAGTGAGGTTGATTACGACCTCGCCCTTCTCATTTACGACACACCTTGTGTCTTTATTATAGCAGAGGCAACCACCATCATGAATTCATTGTTACTTGGCTTGGTGGGATTCCCCCAGTGACCAAAGTGCGGGAGCTTTGCCTATCAGCTTGTCCATCCATGGACTTCTTGTGACCTTCTGAGTCCTGACCCAGAATTCCTCCATATCAATATGACCCAACTCTGAGTCTCTGATGTCCAGGTCACACTCGGCCTGGGAGTCGGGCATTCTGACCCTCTGATACTTATATTTCATTTCTTCCTCTGTAAGCTTGGCCTTGCCTTTGGATTTGGTAGGTCTCTTGCTTGATGTTGACATATGTTCTTCTGAGCTTAATTGCTGATCTGCAAGAATAAGACGTGAAACCCAATTGAAGAAAGCCGTGTCAGGCACTTGATTTTCCATTGAAATGCTGACAGAAGAAAGAGTTAGTAATTTTGAGGTCTCGGGGCGCATGGCGCATGGATATTGCAGATTGCAGAGCTAAATAGACAAGGCGCACAGGAAAAGGGTGTTGCAAGGGTTAAATCAGCGAAAGGGCGCATGGCGCATAGATTCTACAGGGTGCATTCTTTGTTGCTGTAAGCACAAGTGCGCCTGCGCCATGTATTCATTTTATAAAGGGCGCAGATTATTTTCATGTTACATGGGTACAGGGTGCGCCAAAGGGCATAGGAAAAATGCGTGTAACATCATATGTTCATGCGCCAAAGGGGAACTTGGCGCGGCGCATGGAAAGTCTGCACAACACGATGTTGTTGCGATGAAGGATGCGCCTGCGCCTTTTATGGTTTTGCACTTGGCGCATAGAAAAAGGCTGATACATGGATGCTGGGTGCGCCAAAGGCGCCAGGAATTTGTGATGTTGCACTTAAGTTTGATGCGCCAAGAGGGCGCATGGTAAGCATTTGCAGCAAGCGAGGGAAGTGCGCCATGAGGGCGCAGCTGCTCTTTTTGTAACAGGCACGGTGGGTGCGCCAATGGCGCGACTGTTGATCATGTTGCAGGGGTGACAGATGCGCCAAAGAGAAAAAAATTACAGTCTCCTTCCAAGCCATGACTTCTTCACTAAGGTGTTTGCATATGGTTTAAGCTTCTTTTAAGGGGTCATTTGGGTGATGAAGAGGCTTAAACCAAGATTTTTTGAGTCATTACTTCAGGACAGAGTCCCCTTCCCAGCAGATCTAGAAAGAGGGGGGAAGGACATGGTGAAGGAAAGAAAAGATAGCAGCAGGGGGATAAAAACATGATTTCACAGTTTATATTAAACCCAACCAGCCAGCCAATGAGATAAAAACCAAAGCACAAAACACACAAAAGGAGTGAGGACCTCTTACCAGGATATATAACGATGAAAAAGTGCAAACGGGTCCACCAAGTGATTTGAAATGCGGGGCGGAGGTCTTTTGTGCAAGCTCGAGAGAAAATATCACGTGATTGTTCGGTGATAATGGCGTAGCATGACAGCGCTATATATATAGGCGAGGGGGCAATAAATGCGCCACCAACCTTTTAAGTGGCGCATGAAAAGTCAGTGTCGACATATGAAAGCATGCGCCCTTGGCGCACCAAAAGCCATGCAAACACGGAGTTATGCGCGCCTTTGGCGCACCGAGAGGGGTGTCGACATAAGATTATGTGCGCCTTTGGCGCACCAAAAAGCGTGCGCAACAAAAGATATGTTGACAGGAAGGCGCATGCGCTTTGGCGCACGCAGGGAAGCCTCAACATAGAGAGGCGCACCAAAATGCTGTTGACACATGAAAGCATGCGCCAAAGGCTTAAAGGGGGCGCATCAAATTTTGATGTTGCATAGTCATTATATGCGCCCGGCCAAAAAGACCAAAATTCCAGAACCTGAGGATCCCTAACGAGGATCGGAACAAAATTTAGTATCTCTTGCGATCTAAGGCATTCTTGTGAAAAACAAAATTATGAAAAATGGTGTGCAAAGGTGAGAAATCGACATATTTGTGAACCGATTGGGAGCAAATGTACACGGAGGAGGTTGTTTAGTGGATTCCGCGAGTGATTACATTGCCTTGTGGAAAAAGGGTGCTCCAGGTTAGGGTTTACAAAGATAGGGCACGGATTTTTAGGATATTTTGCAGGAGTGGAGCCAAGGGTTTGAGAAGTGGTGAAACTAGATGCAAGGAAGGAATTACAGAGGTCTAAGAGAAGAGAAATGGCACCAAGGAAGGGAGCGAACACTTCACCAAAGAAGGGAAAAGGAAAACTAGCCATTTGACCAATTTTAATGAAGAGTGGTATGCGGAGATGCAGTACCCAGATGGCGTGTTGTTAGGGAAGGAATGGGTATCTCACATATGCAAGATGGCCATGAGTGACTACAACCATCGAATGAGCACCACTGAAAAGGAAATGGCATTAGAGTTGGTTCACCCCATGGGAAGGAGGACATAGGATGGAAATCCCATGTATGATGACGAGGTGAAGACCAAGATGGAGAAGGCTGGACTCTTGCAACTCTACGAGTTTCCCTATTTTGGAAATCCCAAAAGGTTATACTAGTGGTTGATGTCATGTGTCCATGAGGACTATTTTTATTTTGTAGGAAGGAGAATGTGTTTGACCGCTCAACTCATCTCCAGGTACACTGGCCTTATCTGTGAAGGAGAGTCGTTGGATGATGACTTAGGTAACAAGGATGCCATCAAGAAGACAGTCGTAGCATATGAGTACAAGAAGGGTTCATGCTACTTTGATATCATCTCGATCATCAATCCTGTGATGAAGATGGTTGCGCATCTGGTCACCAAGTTGAATGGGAAAGAGAGGTGGACACGAGATAAACAAGAGGTGGTTGAATGTTTTTTGTAAGATTTTGGAGGGAACGGTCTACAACCTCTCATCCTTTATTATAGAGGACATCATAGATGTCTTGTACGATGAAGACAAGATTATGTATGGTAACGTCCTTCTCACCATTGTGTTTTTAAAAATTGGAGTGCCCGATGGGCCAGATAAATATGTTTGGGAGTACCGGATGAGGACCCCTCCCCTGCTAAAATATTTGAAGCCTACACTTGTGACACAATGATACAGCTACTCATAAGGCGCGCTTGGAGAAATGGTACAAACGGATGCACGATGCGTTTGGGGCAGAATGGAGAATACCTGAGTAGTTACCAATATTGGTGGATGGAGAACCTGAATTCACCCTATACCAAAGCACTTTCGTATTAGCGAGTTTACTTTGACAAATGGCACCAAGAGTGTTAAGGTAAACACATTAATTATGCATTGTAATTAAGTAGCTTAAATTTTTATTTTGTATGGTTACGATTATATAACCATTATATTGTTTTATTGCATTCGTGAAGGTTTATTGTTGCATTATTGTTGTAACATTATATTTGTTTGTACCTGCTTCCCGAATGTATTTTGGAAGCTTATGTAATTATGTTGTACCTGTGCAACATATTGTTTGTCTATACATTGGTTGTCCAATATCTATAAGTATTACATCCTACACCATTGTATTTGATTTGATTGAACATTAATAAAAGTATCAGGCTTCTACCCTTGTTTGCTACTTTCATTTGGTACCAAATCAGGTTGAACCTCCTGGTTAGGTTGGGAAGAGGTTACAAGAGGTAGAAGTGTCTTGGAGAAGAAATATGCTTTCAGGAGAGCCAATGTTGCCTCCAATAACTTCCCATACATCCCTACATCCCCACAACCCCTGTTCCATTCCAAGTGTTTGGAACACAAATTTTTTTTGCACCTTTGGTACCCCTTACACCAAGAAAAAATTTTTTGCAAATATTAAAAAATTGGAGGTCTGAACCCCCACCATCGAGCTCTCCACAGAGCCATCTCGCCGAGCTCATACCGAGCTAAAGGATGAGTTCATTGTACATTGACTATCGAGTTGTTTGCATAGATAGTTTTGCATTGATCAAAATAGAGCTTTGTGATCTCTGACGAAGAGTTACATTAGGCAACATCGAGTTGTGCATTGGTCTACACACCCCACCTCTTGAGTTGCAAGTGAGTTGGTTGTTTTCTCTAAAGCAAGGATTTTTGTCAAGTAGGCCGAGACATTATTTTTCCCGAGCCCCTTGTTCACACGGCTAAGTCGTCCTTGTATTGGGAAAAGTATCGATTTGAACTGCACAAGGAAGATCAACATATCTAAAGAAAAAATGGTTGACATCGAGTCAAGGCGTGGCCCTACATCACTAAAGAAGATGCATGAAACAAATAATTTTCAAATACATACAAAACAACGAATTAAAATCAATAGCGGCTCAATCAAGTCAACAAAATGGTGGTCATTCAATACTAATTTGTGGCACAATAAAATCCATAGATCTGATCCCCTGACAACACCCCTGTCTCCCATGAAACCAACCCAACATCAAGATAGAGCAAAGAGTTAAGCTTTACATTGGAGAATATGGTTGAGTTGCTCCTCACCGATGTGTTTGGATCCACAGTGACCGCATTCAAAAACATGAAAATAAATAAAAAGTAGAGGTCTCAATATACATGGCGGTGATTGATCCGCATTACCATAAACATCATGAGGATCAAGCAATTAAAACGAGGAGATTGACAAAGCAATCCAGATTTTTTGTAACCTAAAACCACCGCAACATGTGAACTAAGCACCATGTATTCTTTACAAAGTTTAGTCCGATTTTAATTACTTTAAATATCGTATTGTTCACTTTATATATCAAGCGCTATAAGCGTTATTGTGGCTAGAAGAATGGGTTTGGAAGTAGGTGGTGCATGGTTTGATCACCACCCCTATTCATTTCTTTTTCAATATTGAACTTTCCATACTTAGAGGCTAAACCTTCACTAAATTACATGCAAAACCCGCCACCAACTTTAGCAAGAAAAACCCTAAAACGGATCAAAAACAAAATCTCCCACATAGAATATTTTTTTATTCTGAGCAACATTTTCCAAAGGAGGGGTGATTAAAAACTTCATTTTAAGCCATTTTTTGCATTTTTTTACTCAGAGAGCCGTATTGAGCTCCGGAGGCCACCAGGGCCCCAAAAAACAAACAAAAAATTGTCTATCATTCATTTTTTTAGAATTGTATATTTTAGTATATTTTACTAATTTGCAGGTTTCCATATTCAACCACAAACCATTCAGAATCGCTTAAAAACTGGCAGAGTTTTGTAATCAAAAACAATAAAAATTTGGTTTAGTATCACTCACGAGATCTTTGGATCTCATTCGCACATTCAAAGTATAAAGTGCCTCTAGGAAGTGCTTACGAGTAAAGTTGTTGCGAATACTACTGCACTTAATGCCTAATATAGCTACAACAACATCATTTGGGCATCAACCCTTTAAATCTGTGAGGAGTAATAAGGACACAGTACACACACTTTGAGTCCTCCCATCCATCTGTGAACAATTTCTCGACTTAAATCCGAACTGAGAAATTATCCGAGTATATAGCGAAGTTACATGCACGTATGAGGATATTTCTTTGAGTCGGTGTCAATAATCACACAAACCCCTTTCAGTACTATCTTGGTACCACGTATCATATTCTTTCACATAATTCGAGTATATAGAAAGGGTGAGCTTCTTCCATGTACCGACAGGTATATCGGAAGGGCATGTATATAGAAAGGTTCAGTATATCGGACTGACGGTATATAGATTGGGAGACCATATACCTGGAGTGATAAGAGCCTTACCCTTTGTCAGTTGATTCTACAAAATGGGCACCAATGCCCCCAAGTTATTTCTTCTAGATTCTCAACTTCTAAGAGGAAATAACTATGCAGCATGGAAGACAAAAATCAAGACACAACTTGAGTTTGAAGAGATTTGGAATGTTGTGGATGGTTCAATAACCAGATCAGCAACTAATACAACACAATGAGACATAGTTTGATAGATCCGATCAGAAGGCCAAGTTGATAATCTTGTTTGCAATGTCTGATGACGTGCAACCCCACATTTGTGATGCCAAATCAGCCAAAGAAGTGTGGGATAAGTTGAGCACAATGTATGAGGCCAAGAACAAGAATGTCATATTGAATTTGCAGAGTCAATTACACACATTGAAGTTCAAACAAAATGAGAAAATATAAGCTTTCTTAAGAAGAGTTACATAATTAAGGGCTTCACTTCTAGCCCTAAGAGAGGAGGTCACTGATATATCTCTCATTCCCATTGTTCGAGAGAACTCCCTCCTTCATATCGCATTTTTGTGACAACACTAAACTTGTCAGATCAGATAGTCAGTTTTGACAAGTTAGTGAATCTACTACAACAAGAGGAATCTATGTACAATAAAGATGATGAAGAGGAGAAGGCACTTTCTTCTCATCAGAAATGGAAAGGAAAAGGAAAATGCAAACCTAATTCCTCTCAAAAGTCCCAAAAAAATCATCATCAGTAAGGGGACAAGCAACAAAAGAAGAAATGTCCTATCTGCAAAAGAGGACATGAGTTAAAAGATTATTGGTTTAATACCTATAATAAAGGTTCATCAAGTAATTTTGGACCTCAACACCATCAATCTCACAAGGGACATTCAAACTACAATTAAGGGAAGAAAAGGGGAACTGGCAAAGAAAACCCCATCAGCAAGGAAATATAGTTGAGCAAGAAGAACATTTGGATAATGAAGACTTCTTGTACATTGCTCATTCTAGTGAACCATCCACGTCTTCTAGTGACATTTGGTATGTTGATTCGGGAGCCACTCGACACATGACCAACCACGAGATATTGGTTTACTTTAATGAGGGACACGCCTTCGAAAAACCATGTTTTATTAGGTGATGATTCTTCATACACTGTACAGGGATTAGGAACATTTCTCTTCCTCTTGGTTCATGCAATTATAGATTATCATATGTACTATATGTCCCTAGGTTGACAAAGAATCTTCTATCATTCAGTTAACTCCTAGATCACAATTTGAAAATTGACTTTGATAGTCATTCGGCAAGAAAATGTGTTTGATTCAAGACAAATCACGAGGCTCAAAAATAGTTGTAAAATCCTCTAATGTGGGACACATGTTCCAACTTGATTTTTCCACAAAGATGATCAGGCACTTGTGGCTAAGAATTCTACCTCTGCATAGTTGTGGCATCGGAGACTTGGTCACATTAGTTTCAAGTATCTTGAAACACTTTGCCGGTACAATATGGTAAAAGGATTGCCATCTCTCTAGAAGGATACAGATAAGTGTCCTCACCCTAGTAGGAAAACAACACAGAGCTTCATTCCAAAAGAGTACTTATTGAGCTCATGGTAAGCTTGATCTGGTTCATACCAATCTTTGCGGTCCGATGCAACCAAGTCATTTTGGATTTCAATACTTCATGCTTTGTGTTGATGACTATTGAGAAAAATTGGATATATTGTCTTCGTAAGAAAAGTGAAGCTTTTGAGACTTTCAGAAGTTCAAAGTGGCTGTTGAAAATGAAACTAGTTGTCACATCATAATCTCTCCACTCAGATTAAGGGGGGAATTCACCAGTAATGAGTTCAAATCCTACCTACAAGCTCACGGGATTCATTGACAAATGCCTCCTCCACACACACCACAGTAGAATGGTGTTTTTGAGAGAAGAAATTGTACTATCATGGAAATGGTGTGATGCATGATCGATGATTCTAGACTAGCGAGGACATTTTGGGTAGAAGCAACAAAGATAGTAGTTTATTTGTTGAACAAAGTTCCCATAGTTTCTCTTGATGGAGTAACACCATATGAAGCATGGTCAAAGCAGAAACCATTCATTTGCACACCTCAAAGTATTTGGGTGTATAAAGCAAGCATGCATATACCCAAGCAGAACATAAATAATTTGGATATGAAGTCACAAAAACTCATCTTCATTGGCTACATGAAGAGACTCTTGGGTACATATTAATGGATCCGAAGACCAAGAAAGTCTACACCAGCAGAGATGTTGAGTTTTTATAAGAAGGAAGTAGAGACTCCTCCTTCGGACTCACCTGATGTAGATTTTTCACTGTTGTAAAAATAGAAGTTGATGTTCATGATGATGACAATGATGATGGGGATGATGGTGATGATCAGATAGAACCACAACCCATGGGATAAGTTCAGCGTATGCCCAAGTGGTATACTAACATGATACGAGATGTAAAATTAGATGCTCCACTGGATACATCCACCACTAGACCATGAGACTCACAGTAAAGCATGAGAAGAAGTAAATTTTCTTTGATGAGTAGATTTATTGAATCTGATGAGCCCTCTACAGTCCGGAAGCCCTACAGTCAAAATCTTGGAAAGATGCCATGGATGTTGAGTATCAATCAGTGATGAAAAACAACACTTGGTAACTTGTCGATCTTCCACTGGGAAGAAACCCATTGGATGCAGATGGATATTCAAAACAAAGTACAAAGTAGATGGGACCATAGACAAGTATAAAGTGAGACTAGTAGTAAAGGGGTACACACAAAAAGAAGGCATTGACTATGAGGAGACATTTTCTTCCCACAGCTAAGATCGAGATGATCATGATGATCTTTTCTCTAGTTGCACAGTTTGGTTGGAAAGTCCATCAGATGGACATAAAAAGTTCCTTTTTGAACGGAGATCTACAAGAAGAAGTCTACATGACTCAACCTAAGGGATATGTTGTACTGGTCAAGAAGCAAAGGTATGCAGACTTAGGAAATCTTTGTATGGCCTTAAACAAGCACCCCGGGCATGGTACATCAAAATAGATGAGCATCTCGTATAGCATGGATTTGTCAAAAATCCATACGATCCCAATCTCTACCTCAAAAAAGCAAGGGGGGAGATTGTGATTGTTTTTGTTTATGTCAATGATCTAGTCATCATTGGCAGTTTAGTGAAGATGATCAATACAACAAAGAAAGATCTTAATCGATCATTTGACATGACAGATCTTAGGTTGATGCACTATTGTCTTGGATTGGAAGTATGGCAGAAAGAGAATCACATATTTGTTTCTTAGTTGAAATATACCAAGACAACGCTTGAGAAATTTAGGATGATGGATTGCACACCTATTGCTACACCTATGAAGAATAGATTGCAGTTATCTCATTCAGATCCATCTCATGTGGTAAATGTAACTCTCTATCGGAAGTTGATTGGGAGTCTCATTTACCTAACCTACACTAGACCAAATATCAAATTTGTAGTGAGCTATCTATCAAGGTTCATGCAGGAACCTAGAGTTTGTCATTGGAAGGCAACAAGGTGAATCTTGAGATATCTCAAGGGAACAGTGGATCTTGGTCTAGAATACAAGAAGAATGATAATTTCTTCTTGTCTAGATATTTGGATTCAGATCATGCAGGCAACATTGATGACAGAAAATCCACTTTAGGATTTGTGTTCTTTTTGGGATCTAGACCGATATCATGGGAAGCAAGAAACAACACTTTGTTTCTTGCTCTTCTCTGGTTTGAGTATGTGTTGTAGATGAAGTTTTCTATGAAGCGATATGGCTATGTCACATACTTGAAGGACTTGGAATACCATAGGACAAACCGACCACCTTGTATGTTGACAATGAAGGTGTTCTCAAACTTGTTCGCAATCAATTTTTCACAAAAGAACAAAGCACATTGAGGTATAGGTACATTTCATACGTGAGCATGTCTTAAAACACAATATACAACTTTAGTTTTTCCCAACAGATGAACAATGAGCATATATCTTCACAAAGTCACTTGCACGTGACAAGTTTGAGTTGTTCAGAGAATTCCTCTCCTCATCCCTTGAGGCAATGCAAAATTAAGGGGGAATGTTAGGGTAAACATATTAATTATGCATTATAATTAGGTAGTTTAAATTATTATTTTGTATGGTTATGATTATATAACCATTATATTGTTTTATTGCATTCATGAAGGTTTATTGTTGCATTATTGTTGCAACAACATATTTGTTTGTACATACTTCCCGAATGTAGTTTGGAAACTATGTAAATTATGTTAGGTAATAAGAGATAAAATATGTAGAATAATCCCTCACAAAATCGCAATAACAGAGAAAACTAATATGCAGAAATTATTACAGATCTCAAATAAAATTACAGAATAAAATAACACAACACAAAGAGATAGTATTTATTGTGGTTCACCCAATTTGGGCTACGTTCACCAAGAATCACTTGCTCGATTTTATTACAAGCCATCCGCTCTCTCAATACACAATACCCAAATTCATTTAGAGCTATGCTCAACAAACTCTCTGAAATTCACAATCGATTTCAAAACACATCTGCAATACATTTGCTTGTTTTTATATCATATGCATAAGACCATATAAATAGACAATTTCTTAAAGCGGTTTGATACAAAACCGTGGGTATCAAAACCAAGGGCAAAAACCGAGGGTATCAAAACAATGAGAAAAAATCGGAAAAAAACCATGGGCAAAAAACAGCCCATAACGATTACCCATTACCCATGGGTTAATAAACCACCCATGAAAATTTGCTTTGGGGCTTCGCCCCGAACCCCCGACCCACTCACCGGCGAGCGGGACCGCCGTAAAAATACCCGAGTGTAACACATAGAAGGTGTACCACATTCTAACATGCAAATAGGCTCCACAAACATAACAATCTCCCACTTGGAGACTGATTTCCACTAAGAAAGCTTCTCAACCCTTCACTATCATCCGCGAAGGCCAACCAAAGTTGAACATAGCTTTAGTTTATCCCTTGTGACCACCTTGGTCATCATGTCTGCAGGATTCTGACTGGTATGAATCTTCTCCAACTTCAACTTATCTTCCTCCAAAGTTGTCCTGATGAAGTGATATCTCAACTATATATGCTTCATCCTGGAGTGGAAAGCAGAGTTCTTAGCTAGGTGTATAGCACTCTGACTATCACTATATAGCTTACATTCCTCTTGCTTATGCCCCAACTCCTCAAGCAATTGTTGTAGCCAAATCATCTCTTTACTTGCCTTTGTGGCAGCAACATACTCAGCCTCTGTGGTTGACAAAGCCACCAGCTTTTGTAGTTGTGAAATCCAGCTCACTGTTGTCCCACCTATAGTGTAAATATAACTATTGTGCTCCTCCTGCTATCTACATCTCCAGCCATGTCTGAATCTACATAACCACGTAAAGTGGTGTCTGATCCAATGTAGCACAAAATTGCCCCCATGGTCCCTCTCAAATACCAAAGGATCCACTTTACTACTTACCAATGCTCTTTACCTGGATCACTCATAAATCTACTCACAGCTCCCACTGCATGGGCAATATCAGGCCTAGTGCACACCATAGCATACATCAAACTGCCAACTGCTGATGAGTAAGGTACCTTTGACATCTGGTTTCTTTCCTGCTCTATCTTGGGACATTGCTCCTTTGATAACTTGAAGTGGCCTGCCAAAGGAGTCCCAACCGGTTTAGCATCCTACATATTAAACCTCTCCAAGACCTTCTTAATGTACTCTTCCTGAGATAAAGTCAGCTTCCGTTCCTTCCTATCCCGAGATATCCTCATACCAAGGATTTGTTTGGCTGCACCCAAATCCTTCATAGCAAAGGATTCACTTAGCTACTTCTTGAGTACTTTTATTTCCTGCATGTTTTTACTTGCAACCAACATGTCATCAACATACAAACATAGGATAATATAACTTCCATCCTCAAATTTCTTTGTATACACGCAATGGTTAGAATGACATCTAATATAACCTTGCTCCATCATGAAGCTATCAAACTTCTTATACCATTGACGTGGAGCTTGTTTCAAGCCATACAAGCTCTTCTTCAGTTTACACACCATCTCCTCTTTACCTTTGACCTCATAGCCCTCTGGTTGCTACATATATAGTTCCTCCTCCAAATCACCATGGAGAAATGTAGTCTTTACATCTAAGCTGTTCTAAGTGCAAGTCTTCTGCTACCACTATTCCAAGAACAGTTCTAATAGAAGTCATTTTTACTACAGGAGAAAATATCTCATCAAAATCTATACCTTGTTTCTGTGTAAACCCCTTGACCACCAATTGGGCCTTATATCTTTTCTTTCCTCCTTCTTCATCTTTAACTCTTACACCCACTTGTTCTACAATGCTCTTTTGCCTTCCGATAGCTTCACCAAATCCCAAGTCTAGTTCTCCATGAGAGACTTATGCTCCTCATCCATGGCTTGCTCCCACTTCTTACTAGCATCTACCTGCATTGCTTCATCAAAGCTCTCTGGCTCTCCACTATCAGTGAGTAATAAATAATAAAGAGAAGGAGAAAAACGTTCAGGTTCTTTTCTTACCCTAGAAGACCTCCTCACTGTAGGAGTTTGGGGTTCCTGTTGAGTAGGTTCTTAAACTGATTCATGGGTCACTTTCCCATCCGAGAAGATCCTCTACCACTGCATATTCTTTCTTGGATTCTTCCCTGTTTTCCTGCAACTATTGCTTATACATGACTTTCTCATTAAAGACCACATCCCTAGACCGAATGATTTTCTTGTCCTTAATACTCCAACATTTAAATCCAAAGTCATCACCACCATAACCAATGAAAGTACATTTTTCTGATTTAGCCTCTAGCTTGGTCCTATCATCCTTGTCTATATGAACAAACACCTCACATCCAAAGACTCTAAGAAATGAATAATCAACTTTCTTACCATACCATGCCTCCTCAAGTATGCCTCCATCCAAGGAACTTGAGGTCATCATTTATCAAGTACACACCTTTGTTGTGCTCACCGCTTCTTCCCAAAAAGAAAAGAGCGAGTCTTGCATGTAACCTCATGCTCCTAGCATGTTCCATTATTGTTTTGTTCATCCTTTCTGATACCCCATTCTGTCTGCGGAGTTCGAACCATCTTTTGCCTATGGATTCCATTCTTAGAACAATAATCATTAAATTCATTGTTGCAATACTCCCCTCCATTATCTGACCTGAGACATTTTAGCTTAAGACTGTTTCATTCTCTACCAAGGCTTTCCATTTAACAAAAGTGTCAAATACATCAGATTTGTTTCTAATACAATAAACCCAAACTTTCCTTGTTGCATCATCAATAAAAGTAACATAATAACTTGAACCCCAAGAGATGATACTTGAGCCGACCCCCACACATTAGAATGTACTAGCTCTAACTTACTCTCTTTCTTCGTAGGTCCAACCTTGAGAAACCTTACTCGCTTTTGTTTCCCATATATGCAGTTCTCACATAAATCCAAACTTGTTTCTGTATATCCAAGAAAATTCTTCTTTATGATGTTCATGCCCTTATGGCTCATATGACTGAGCCTATAGTGCCATAATGTTGTATATGCATCTGAAGCCACAAGATTACAAACATTAGTACTATCAGTGGTTAAATACAAGGTTCCAACCTTCTTACCTCTTGCCACCACAAGAGCACCCTTGGTAACCTTCCAAGAGTTAGTTGTAAATATCACAGTACAACCATCACTTCCCAATTGCCCCGCCGATATCAAATTTCTCCTTAATGTAGGCACATGTCTGACATCCTTCCATAGCCATGTGTTCCCATTCTACATCTTAACTCGAATGTAACCTTTTCAACTAACTATACTGCAAGGCTCATCATCACCAAGAAAAACATGCCCAAAATCCCTTGAACATAATCAACAAAATAATGCCTATGTGGAGTAGCATGAAAAGAAGCCCCTGAATCTAAAACCCAAGATTCAGTAATATTATGCAAAGAAATAATCAAAGCATCCTGACATACATTACCTGATGCCACATTTGCCTCCTTGTTTTCTTCTGTTGTTTCTTCTTATCCGAAGCTCCCAAGCAGTCCTTCTTTGCATGCCAGGCTTTCCACAATTCCAGCATACAATCTTGTTCTTGGATTTTGACCTTGCCCGATCTTTTGATTTTCCACGGTTTCCTCTATTCTTTTGTCTCCCTCTAGTTTCCACTGTCAAAGCATTCCCTGAAGTAGAAGATTCCCAGAGCTTTTTCTTCGCATTTCCTCACTTAGAATCACCCCTACAACATCCTCAAACTTCAACTTCGAGTTAGCTGGAACCGAGTTACTTACCGCCATTACCAGGCTATTCCAACTCTCAGGTAAAGAGCACAGAATTAATAAAGCCCTAACTTCTTCATCAAATTCTATTATAACTGAAGCTAGCATATTCACAACCGTATTGAAATCATTTAAATGATCTACTATTGAACTATTCTCAGACATCTTCATATTAAACAACTTTTTCATTAAAAATATCTTGTTAGAGGCAGAGGGTTTTTCATACAACTTCCCTAATGCATCCATTAGATCTTTTGTAGTCTTTTCCTTTGAAACATTAAATAATACCGAAGATGCAAGACACAACCAAATTGTTCCAAGTGCCTTCCGATCCAACAAATCCCATTCCGCATCTGTCATACTTGAGGGTTTTTTCACCTTCTCAGACAATGGAGTATAAAGATCCTTTTGATAAAGGTAATCTTCCATCTACATCTTCCAAAGACTAAAATTTTGCCCGTTGAATTTATCAACCCTAGATCTTCCATCATCTGCCATAGCTCCCACTCAAGATAAAACTTTCCCTGCGATTCAACACTTCAGCAAACCAAACCAGGCTCTGATACCAATTGTTAGGAAATAAGAGATAAAATATGTGGAATAATCCCTCACATAATCGCAACAGTAGAAAACTAATATGCAGAAATTATTACAGATCTCAAATAAAATTGCAGAATAAAATAACACAACACAAAGAGATAGTATTTAACGTGGTTCACCCAATTTGGGCTACGTCCACCAAGAATCACTTGCTCAGATTTTATTACAAGCCACTGCTCTCTCAATACAATACCCAGATCCGTTTGGAGCTATGCTCAACAAACTCTACAGAATTCATAGCCGAATTCAAAACACATCTACAATACATTTGCTTGTTTTTCTATCATATGCATAAGACCATATAAATAGACAATTTCTTAAGTAGTTTGATACAAAACCGTGGGTATCAAAACCAAGGGCAAAAACCGAGGGTATCAAAACAATGAGCAAAAAAAAAAAAAACCATGGGCCCAAAAATAGCCCATAATGGTTACCCATTACCCATGGGTTAATAAACCACCCATGAAAATTTGCTTCGGGGGCTTCACCCCCGAACCCCCCTGACCCACTCACCGGCAAGCGGGACCACCGTAAAAATACCCGAGTGTAACACATAGAAGGTGTACTACATTCTAATATGCAAATAGGCTCCACAAACATAACAAATTATGTTGTCAGACACTTGCAACATATTGTTTGTTTGTACATTGGTTTTCCAATATCTATAAGTATTGCATCTTATACCATTGTATTTGATTTGATTGAACATTAATAAAAGTATCAAGCTTTCGCCCTTGTTTTCTACTTTCAAAGAGTCCTTGGTGTAAATTTCCCTTCTCCTTCATAGTGCAGTACTTTCAAAGTGCGGTCAATAGGTTTAAGGAGGTCAAGAAGCTTAGATGTGATCTAAGTGAGGTAGACCAAGAGTACCACGCACTTTTCCAAACTTTGATATACCCCAAGAAGTGTGCTTATGTAGAGAAGTATGTCTCTCATGACATACACATGTTGAAACTTGTCACTACCTATTGTGGGGAAGACAGCAATGAGGTTGTATATACACCTCAGGCCCAAGTTCAAAAAGGGTGCATATGTTGAGGATGATTTTCCATCTTGAAGGACCCCATTTGGTAGAAATAAAGTAATAATAAAGAAGAGGGAATGAGAGGATACCCCTGCAAAAAGGTGTCAAGTGCACATATAGTTCAAACTATGGGGGTACAGGAATCCGTGCGTGGGCACGAGCACTTACACTCGTAGGAAGAAGTCCATCGTGAAGGATTCACCCAAGAGAGAAGAGTCACTCGAGAAAGAGAAGTCCCATGTGTTAGAGGAATCACTAGTAAAGAAGAAGCAAAGGGTGGCACAATGTTTGAACTCGGAGGAGATAGAGAGCGTGGAAGGCCACGAGACTGAGGAAGAAAATGAGGAGTGCGGGGTAGCTCAAAATCCTCTGTGTAAAATGTACATGAGTCGATGAAGAAAGGGATGAAGAGAAGAATGAGTATGAGGAGGGCGCCCATAACAAAGGAGGAAGTGAGGAAGTAGACATGCATGCTCAGAAGACCCCGACCCTAACCCCAACCCCGACCAGAGAATAGATAGATGACACAATAGAGAAGGAGATAGTAGGTATTATCTGACTTGAGTTAGTAGAGTATGAGGTGGAGCGCAATGCCGATGAAGTGCTAAAGGAAATGGAAGAGAGCACGAGTGTAGGGAAAGAGTATGGAAGCATGGGCGGAGATCCCGGCTGGCAAAGAAGTGTCCCTAAGGCGAAGCACGCACGGTTGGAAGGGGGTGTAGTAGCACAGGCGAGGAACACACCATGACTTACATTAATGATCCAAACAAGTTACTTCGGGCACTTCCAAAGCACATTTCCACATACCAACTCCTCTATTGGTCATCTTTTGATGAAGAGAGTGCGTACCGATCATAAGGAAAATGTTATCCTGGAATTTTGAGTCTCGCGTTGATGATCCTGAGTTTGAGATTAACAAGGATGCATTGATGGAGATATCACACACTGAGGGGGTAAATCCTATTGTAGATGCCCAAGACTATCTGATGAGTAGATATGTAATGCACTCAACAAGGTATCTGTAGAGGTGGAAGCGAGACTATTCGGTAGGAATGAAAAATAAAAGTCTTGGAGGATGAACTAGAGAAAAAGAATGAGGAGATAATTAAGAGAGACAGGGAGATCAAACAGAAGGAATTGATCAATGCGCAGTTAAGGTGTGAGTGGAGGATGAAAAGGCGAAGGTGCATGAAGTCTATAAGAAGGTAGAGGTTATTTCAAATGCCATTATCTTAAAGCACCCAGACCTAGCCCCTCCTGAGTAGAAGTACAAGTCGACCATGCACTTCTTGGAAGACTTGACGCGCATACTCACCATGGAGAGGCAACCACTTGCATTGGAGTTGGTAGAAGAGGTGATGGTGCACCAAAAGGAAGAAGAAAAGTTGAAGATTGGGGAGACAATAACTCGGTACTCGAGCTCCTTGCCTCAGTGAAGACTACGGCGCAAATGGCTAAAGTTGTGTATGACAACTGTGGCGATAGAGATAGAGTAGCAAGCATATTGGTTACTACCCATGAGGTGGATCTGAAGGAGTTTCAAGAGAAAAACAAGGGCAATATGGCGGAGCAAGATAAGATCTTGGAAAAATTTGAGAAGAAATCAGAGGCAATCGAAACCTTAAGGGTTTCGATTAAAAATAAACTGAAGGAATTGTACCCCCAAGTCACTCGCAGGATGGATGTGTTGGGCGACCTTAGCAAGCAGATGGAAAACATCATAGATACGCTAAAGGCTAAGGGAGATGAGCTAAGTTTTGATGAATTTAGCGTGTTGGTGGGTGATTTACTTCAACAAGCATAGGGTGAGGTAGATGCTTGGGATAAAATTGAAGCATCCATGAAGAGGACTTCCCACTCCTCATGCAAAGCAGTAGCATGATCCTTCTATTCTTCCATTCTTTATTCAATTAAAATTATTTCATTTCTCCTATTCTTTATTCTTTGGTGAAAGAGCAAAGTGTTTCTGAGGATGGATAACACATGTAGTGTGGGGTAATGTTGGGCCCTAAATTGACTAAGTCCCAAGGAAGGTCGGCGCGCGCGTGGAAGGCAAAGTATAAGAGGAAGGCGCTCAAGGAAAAACACACAAGGAAAGGGTTTGATTTGGAACTAGGGTGCGTGTGAAAGCTGAACAAGGGTTTAAGGACTTAGCCATATTTTGTGTTATAGTGTCGCATGGAAAACACGTGAAGGCTTGAGTAGGTGTGATGAGTGGATAGGGTGCTAGCCTAGAAGTCTTGGAGCTCAAGGAAAGAATATTCCACAAAGGGAATATTCTAGGATTATAATCATTACAGTTAGTGAAGGCTTATTAGGATTTGGCGAGGTGGCGAAGGCACTCGATCATGGAGGACTAGAATTCCACCAATTATGCGATATGATCATGGGTGAACTATGGCGGTGAAGGAAGGATCTAGTTTCTATTTAAAGGAGTGCTTGGGTCCGAAATAGAGAGAGGTTCTAGAGGCAACGAAGTGTTGCAAGAATGTTGTGGGTTTTGATTTTAGGAGATGTCATTGTTGTTGCGGTTTGTTGTTGTTAGTGCTTAGAGAGAGGAAAAGAAAGGAAGGTATTATGCATAGATGTAAGTGCTCGGGTATAAAACTAGAGCTGGGATGGGAGGACATAGCTAGGGTTTTTGTGCATAGTAGTCTTATAGGGTTTTGAGATGGTATTTCTTGATATATCTTTTTGTATGACCCTTGTGATGCAATGAGGCTACTGTAAATGCTTATAAATCAATTTATGATGTGTTATTATGGATATCCTTTCTATGGGTATAAACCCTTGTCTTATTCGTGTTGTTATGGATCGATCTAGTTTTTGTATGCTTATTACAATGTTTATTTCCATTTATGGTACATCTGTGCCTAGATCTGGTATCTGTACTTTCTATTTTTGAGTGAATGCATATATTTATGTTCCTACAACCCATCCTCCATTAATGGAAAAACATTCTCATGAAGCTCACATAAAGGAGGGGCTCGGCACCCTACGCGCATTAGGTGAGCGCCAGCACATACTAGGTGATAGGCTGGTGCGCTTGGGGTAGATAGAAAGTATATGAAAGATGACTATAGTTATTTAATGAGAAGGGCCTCTCAAAGCATCCATCACTTGTGGAGTTATAAGGTATATGTGATGGAATGTGTTGGCTTGAACACACTTGAGTTAGCCCAAATGACTTTTACATAAGCATATACAAGATTGGGAAATGTTAACCTTGTGTTTTTAAGTTGTGACAAGTTCTATGATCCTAAAGGTAGAGGGATGTTAATAGCATGAAGAATCCTAACTTATGCTATCAGTTATTTTATTTTGGCATGAAGTTGAGATTTAAAATTAACTATGAATCGAAATGCATATGCATATCAACTTTAAGAAAGCATACAAGTGATGAATTTACAATCCTAAAACACTAGTGAGCTCACAGAACAAGTCAATAACATTATCCTAAATAAAATAAAATTGTTTGTTAACTTATAAGCATTAGTGAAATTGCGTTGTAGGCGTAATAGTTAATTTAAAGAGAGTGCAGTGTGAAGGCATTTCCTCGATCATAATTCAAATTTTTTCATTGTATGTTTATTCAACATAGACAATGGCTAAAGAGGAGAATGTATTCAACATAGACAATGGCCGAAGAGGATAATTTATTCAACATAGACAATGGCCGAAAAGGCAATAGAGCGGAGCGAAATAAGATCTTGGAAATTTTTGAGAAGAAATCAGAGGCGATCGAAACCTTGAGGGTTTCGATTAAAAATAAACTGAAGGAATTGTACCCCCAAGTCACTCGCAGGATGGATGTGTTGGGCGACCTTAGCAAGCAGATGGAAAACATCGTAGATACGCTAAAGGCTAAGGGAGATGAGCTAAGTTTTGACGAAGTTAGCATGTTGGTGGGTGATTTACTTCAACATGCGTAGGGTGAGGTAGATGCTTGGGATAAAATTGAAGCATCCATGAAGAGAGACTTCCCACTCCTCATGCAGCAATAGCAGGATCCTTCTATTCTTCCATTCTTTATTCAATTACAAATTATTTCATTTCTCCTATTCTTTATTCTTTGGTGAAAGAGCAAAGTGTTTCCGAGAATGGATAACACGCGTAGTGTGGGGTGATGTTGGGCCCTAAATTGACTAAGTCCCAAGGCGCGGAAGGTCGGCACGACGCGGAAGGCAAAGATAAGAGGAAGGCGCTCAAGGAAAACGCACAAGGAGAGGGTTTGAGTTAGAACTAGGGTGCGTGTGGAAGTTGAACAAGGGTTTAAGGACTTAGCCATATTTTGTGTTATAGTGTCGCATGGAAAACACGTGAAGGCTCGAGCAGGCGTGATGTGTGGATAGAGTGGCAGCCTAGAAGTCTTGGAGCTCAAGGAAAGAATATTCCACAAAGGGAATATTTTGGGATTAGAATCATTACAGTTAGTGGAGGCTTATTAGGATTTGGTGAGCTGGCGAAGGCACTTGATCATGGAGGACCGAGAATTCCACCGTCATGCGATCCGATCATGGATGAACTATGGCGATGAAGGAAGGATCCAATTTCTATTTAAAGGAGTGCTTGGGTCCGAAATAGAGAGAGGTTCTTGAGGCAACAAAGTGCTGCAAGAATGTTGTTGGTTGTGATTTTAGGAGATGTCATTGTTGTTTGAGTTTGTTGTTGTTAGTGCTAGAGAGAGGAAAAGAAAGGAAGGTATTATGCATAGATGTACTAAGCGCTCGGGTCTAAAACTAGAGCTGAGATGGGAGGACATAGCTAGGGTTTTCTATGCATAGTAGTCTTCAGAGGGTTTTGAGATGGTATTTCTTGATATATTCGTTTTGTATGACCCTTGTGATGCAATGAGGCTATTGTAAATGCTTATAAATCAATATATGATGTGTTATTATGGATATCCTTGTTTATGGGTATAAACCCTTGTATTATTCATGTTGTTATGGATCAAATCTAGCTTTTTTATGCTTATTACAATGTTTATTTCCATTTATGGTACATCAGTGCCTAGATCTGGTATCTGTACTTTTTGTTTTTGAGTAAATGCATATATTTATGTTCCTGCAACCCATCCTCCATTAATGGCAGAACATTCTCACGAAGCTCACATACATGAAGGGCTCGGCACCCTATGTGCATCAGTGAGCGCCAGGCGCATATTGGGTGATAGGCCAATGCGCTTAGGGTAGATAGAAAGTATATGAAAGATGACTATAGTTATTTAATGAGAAGGGCCTCTCAAAGCATCCATCACTTTGTGGAGTTATAAGGTATATGTGATGGAATGTGTTGGCTTGAACACACTTGAGTTAGCTCAAATGACTTTTACATAAGCATATACAAAGTATTGGGGAAATGTTAACCTTTGTTTTTAAGTTGTGACAAGTTCGTGATCCTAAAGGTAGAGGGATGTTAATAGCATGAAGAATCCTAACTTATGCTATCAGGTTCTTTTATTTTGGCATGAAGCTGAGATTTAAAATTAACTATGAATCGAAATGCATATGCATATCAACTTTAAGAAAGCATACAAGTGATGAATTTACAATCCTAAAACACTAGTGAGCTCACATATTCGTAAGCGGTGAAATCTCATGTATACTAAAAAACAATGTAGGAATTGCGATTACAATGTAAGTTGAACATCTACATATCAAATTTAGGAAAGCCTATAAGTGATGAATTTACAATTCTAAAACTCAATGAACTCACATATTCATAAGCGGTAAAATTGGAACGAAGTCAATAACATTATCCTAAATAAAATAAAATTGTTTGTTAACTTATAAGCATTAGTGAAATTGCGTTGTAGGCGTAATAGTTAATTTGAAGAGAGTGCAGTGTGAAGGCATTTCCTCGATCGTAATTCAATTTTTTTGTCATTGTATGTTTATTCAACATAGACAATGGCCGAAGAGGAGAATTTATGCAGGTAATGACCACCTTCTGTCTGTTGCCGTTGTGGCTACATTAGTTGTAATGGTAATGTTTATGCTATGCGAAACAAAATTGGGAATGTTTTTTATCGTTTATGTGAGTAATGATTAATTGTTATTGCCACATCTTTGGCTGCAATGGGAATATTCATTCTGTGCATCACTTTATCTATTCTTCATTCTCGGCACATCTGCTATAAAATCAAATTCCAACTTGCAATAGCCGCTTCTAGAGGGAGTAAAACAACTATCTGCAGGGCGTCGGCAAAGAATAATAAACATGGAACTATCTTGGCAGTCAGATTGGATAGATTGTTGGATGTAT
This sequence comes from Taxus wallichiana var. yunnanensis, assembly GCA_018340775.1. Taxonomy (NCBI): domain Eukaryota; kingdom Viridiplantae; phylum Streptophyta; class Pinopsida; order Cupressales; family Taxaceae; genus Taxus; species Taxus wallichiana. The sequence continues at coordinate 876,443,748 of CM031239.1, read as the reverse complement.
TTTATGGAGTCTAGTTGGAAAACAGTGGGCCTAGATTTGATGAGGGAGAGGAATAAGCAGTTCATTGTACCTGTGATTTAAATTGAAAGCATGGAAAATGTGTAAATGGCCAGTAAATTTAAATGCATACGCAGCTGCAGAGTTTTTGTAGAACTTTTCTCACGAAGGCGTTTAGCGGTCGGGCCAGAGAGGAATAGGGTGGGAGACTGCAAAATGGTTGGATGCACCGTCCAAATAAAAAAGCAAGCAAGGTATAAATTTCATGCAACATTTTATTCTTATGAAAAGCAAGGTATAAATTTCATGCAGCATGTAATTCTTATGGGAAGAGCCTGACGTTCACACAATAGGCAAAAATTATTTTCCATCGTGTCGCCGTTAGTTTTGACGAAATAGGTAGCAACACATTACGTTGTTACCTATTCTGTCAAATTATTGTTTGCGGTTTTTTAAAAAGAATAGGCATCGTATTGTTTGATACATGAGCGCGCAGCAAGATGGTGGGGCACGAGAAATGGGGCGTGGGGGTCACGGAGTTCGAGGCCGGCGGGTGCAAGGATTGATCGGGACGGTCAATATTTTGCATGGGTTTGCGTTGATGCGAACCCGCATGAGGGATAGGCATAGCAATTCTTATGTATTACAATGGTGGAAGTCCTGGTAGGGTGTGATCCAGACACAAAGAGAATGCCAATAGAATGTCAAAAAATAAATAGGGGAAATAATAAAACCAGATGACCGACCATGCAAACTCGGGAGTGGCAAATGGCAAAGGAGGTCAAGCATACGCCACCATTGAGTGGCAGAGGTGCATGTTGGCGGCAGGAGGAGGAAGTGGGTGGTAACAAAGACAACCGTAACAAGAAGGTGGATGTAGAATAGAAAAATCCAAAATTAAACACCTACACACACATTGGCGAAGCAAGATAAGATGCTAAGACGGTGGCATATCAATGACAAGCACCTATAAGCCGCACCACGTCATCGTTGAGATCTAAGAGAACTATAGCCACACCTCACGGCGTAAATTATAGTTGTCCCTTCATTCAAAGGTTTGACCAAATCATAATTTAGATGGAGCCATGTCATATGAGAATGTAGTCCTTTTCTCGTTGGTGATCAACTTGAAAGACGGGGCCTACCCATTCAAATAAGAGTTGCTCTACCAATTTTGTTCCCGGTTGCATGATATTGGATGTCACCCTATCCCTAATCCCTTGATGGACATAGAGTGAGTGACCCATGTTCCTCCCACATTTGTTATCAACAATAGATTAAAGTACAAATTACCATTAATGGTGAACTAAATTCCTCCCTTCCTTACACAGGGCACCCTCATGAACACCATTGGAAATATTTCACTTATGGATTTGGCAATATGCTCATATGTGGGCTCAGCGATGTCGAAGCGCTATGCAGGGGTGTTGCACCATTTGTTTGGCGTACATAAGTTGGTGGCAATGACCATCACCATTCCATTGTACTTCATCTCATAACGGTGTTGTAGGCAAGGAAGTTGTTGAAGAGCACAACTCTAAGAGCATTAGTGTTGGTCCCATATCCTTAGTTGTATACATCACCATACCCACAATCTCCACTTGAATTCACCACATGTATAGGGGACTAATGCACGTTTGTGAATAATCATTGTGATTAATTTATAGGATACATATGTAAGAGATAAAAGTGTACCTATGGTTCCAAAAGCATTACCGCCACCATAGAAAGTAGCATAAGTCATTGGTCAGTCACCATATTGCACATAAACAAACCCGGGAGATGGCCACAAGGTGGACACCAACACGAAAGTATGTAGCAAATCTTAGGGATCAAATTTGAAGTTGTCAATGCCCTTCAAATGTATTTCAACTTGTCATAGAAGGGTGTTTAAAAATTTACACTTCAAAAGAAATTTAAAATTTAAAATTACATGTCAATACTGAAATGAGGTCACTTATGTTAATTTTTCATTAGAAGGGCCACTAAAAAATCACTTGTCATACAAATATTAAATGCTATGTTAATTTTTATAAATATTGGATTCATTTTAATAAATTAATTATTAAATGAATAATTGTAGCAATGCATAACTCATACTTACTTTCTATTTTCTGTGTTAAAATAAATCTACTTTCACTTTACACAAATCATGCACAAAATCTAGGGAGAAGATGAATCACCACTAAATAAGCAATTAGTTAAGTGTTTCTATTTTCATAAGAGCAATATTAGTTTTTTTAGCTTTTTCTAGCCACTAAATCAATTTGGAAATTGGGTTCTTAAATATTAGTTGTTTCTCTAAATTTTGTATTCATATTGTTGTTAAGATAATAATCCTAATTGTTATGCCTCTAAGTTAACAACTTCAATATTGTGTAATCAATGGATAGTTGGATTATTTAAGGATTCCTCCATGCTCTAAATTACTCTTGTATTCGAGATAGATTAAGGTATGTAATATTAAACCACATTTAGTTTTTTGAGGTCGAAAAATTCATATGTTTTACATTTGTTTTGTATGTAATAAATATCTTGTGATTATTATTACAACCTTAATAGGCTTTAGAAAATTACAATTTCTTTTATTGCTCTAAATTGTCTAACAAATCTTATTCACGAATAACAAAGAGTTTGTTTCTTTTTGGAATATTATATTTGATATGCCAAAGTGGACATTTTATTTATAGCCCTAAAATAAAAATAAGACTGGAAAATATATGAGAAGTAAAATATAAGTTTTGTTGTGAATCTACATAAAGTACATCCGAAGAAGACTATGTTCAAGGCATGAGATTAATGTGGTGAAGATGAAATGTGGAAAGATTCATTCCCTAATTTAATGAAACTATGGAAAATAGTTCTCACACTTCCAATAAGTACATCAACATGTGAGTGAATATTTTCTAAGTTAAATCGCATTCAAACTATTGAGAGGTCTAGACTTTCTTGGATACATTAGACACGTTAATGTTTTTATCTCTTTCTGTACTCAAAAGTTGGATATAGTATATTGGAATGAGGTATATGAGGAATGGAAAAGAATGAAATCTCACAGACCTCTTCCTTTGAGTGATGCAAGTTGAACATGTAATTACTTTTTTGAATCTTGATTATTTAATTTAACTACCTTTCAAGATTTTTAGTTGATTTTTCAATATTTAATATTTTTACTTTTTTCATATTTATTTTATATAAAATAATCAAATGCATATTGAAAAGTATTTAAGATTTTCTTTTTCAATTAAAGGGCAACATATTGTTTAATCTGTCACTTACGAAGGATCAAGCTTAACCTAACTCTTCACCGGTAGCGACACCATTTCCAAGTTGTACATGAAAAACACAATCAATCCCCTATTGTAAGTTGAAAATTAACAACATTCTATTAATTTGAGATAACTTTTTCCTATCATTAGGTCAAAATCGAAGATTTTCAAATTCAACAAAATTTTGTTAACCCAAACATGAGTCTTAAAGTTGATTATGTTCAAACATACCCCAAGAAGTCAAAAAAACATGTTCCGGTTGCAGAGATGAGATTTGACACTCATCTTGAGCGTTTTTCGCACGGGAAGACGTTTTTTATAGTTCTGTGGTAGGGAAAACCGTCTCATAAAACTTTTAACATTTTTCACAGACCATCAAATTAACGTCCATGAATATTAATCAACTGTCATTCGTGTTAGTGTCTATCTGGAAATTAAATTGATAAGTTGTGAATCTTGTGGTCATAGATTTGTTAGTTGGTATATTTATTTCATATCTTTTTACTTATTCCAAAAAAATTCCGAATCCTGAATCAAAATAATTTGCCAGATGCGTAATGTGAGCGTCGTGTGTGCAGGGCACTGAGCCAAGATGGATCTTATTGGAAAGCATGTTGAGAAATTACAATCATCATTGGGATTTGTTGCGACAAGAAAAGATACGTATTCATCTTTGAAGTGATGAACGACTCTCAAATTTCAATCAGTTCATTGTTCCTTCAACAACAGTTGTTTTTGTAGCACGCGTTAGTAACTCAAGTGGATTATTCCTTTCTGTTTTCGTACCATATTTAAGTGGGTTCTGTCATGGATACTCATTTCCTGTCATCCCAGTTGTTGGTAATGCCCAACAATCCATTTGTCCATTCACTGGAAAATAGGCCCTCTGAGAGAAATAGTTGTTGGGGTTCTAGATATTGGAATCAAAGATTTTCGCGCGTGGAATCTTCGTTTGTTTTTTCTATTTTATATTGATGTTAAAATCTTTGACCAAAAATATGTCTCACAATATCATGTTTAAATAAATGAAGAGGTCACTATGTTTTGTTTGAAAACATTTTTGGGATAACATATTTTTATATGCATATCTTATTTTAAAAAATCATCCTTTTTGAGGCATTGTTGCATGTAAATTAGTAATAATTAATTGTAAACAAGTTATCAAACACTATAAAATCAAAAATTGATGGCTCGCTAGTTTTTCCTCGGTTTTGATGTGTAGATAATTACAAAATATATGTTACAATTGGATACACCTAAGAGGTGAAGCGAGAACCCTTATTCAAGATCAGTACATATAACATAATACATTTGTGAGGAAGTAAGATAGAGACTAAAGAATTTTACTACCATTTTTTAATTGTAGATTTTATTGTCTTCAATGCAAGTTTATTAATAAATTTGTAAGATTTTTTTTTTAAATTAGAAACCATAATGTGCTTCACGCACCTGGAATGAGAATTGGTTATTTCACTTCAATCAACCATACGCATTCTCAAAAAAAAGCTATACACTTGACTTTGATGAGTAAGTATTTACTAGGTCATTACATTTCCCATTTAGTTAATCTAGTGTAGGTGAAAGATAATTGAAAACCGTAATGACATGGTCTGCAAAAATGTCAAACCATCCATAATTTTTAGGTTGAAAAACAAACGAATGGCATAGGGTAGATGTCAAATCTCATCCCTATCCCCTTGTCAAAATTCTAGGCGGACAATTAAATGATGTCTCGTTAGTACATATTACATCAACAAAAATTTAATGTGTATAATTTGATTGATTTTTAATCATTAGTTTATTGACGATGGCATATCTTATCAAAAATCATCACGTATCATTAGTGCATGCATTAATTTATTATCAATATACTTCTTTTGATTTGATGTGTTTGTGACTTAATCTTTTGTTTATATGTTTACACATTAATGTATTCTCATGAGGGTTATACGTGTATATGTTCTTCAATAGATCCTGGAAGGATTTGAATTATTGGGGACTTTGTAAATTGGAATGACCATATCCCTTAACTTTGTATGTTGGACCCCTTTTGACTCCACTAGTATTGTGCACCTCATTAAATATGCACTGATATGGAGAGGCTTCATTAGAAATATAATATAGGGCACAAATTCTCAAATCTAGGGTGTGTCATCAAATCCCCTTTTTTCATTGTCTAGTTGTCAAATCAACTTATAAACGTTTTCACATTTTCCTTTGCATGCAAATTCATCAAATTCATGGGATCTTTTGTTTATATGTTTACACATTAAGGTCATGAGGGTTAAGATGGGTCCAATGCATTATTGTTTTCTCATATAATTATTGTTTTCTCATATAATTGATGATACAATTTCAAGTCCCATATTGGAAACAATTGCGCTTATTTTAGGTTCAAAAATGAAAGTTAACAAGTCTCATGAATAGCAACAACCCTCATGAAAGATGCATACAACCTATAACATTTGAAAATCCACATTCATATTGCATTCTTCGCAGAATCTTCTTAGAATTTTATGATGGTATTCATCTATTGTAATGTATGTGTTGCTAAAATCAACTACCCTTCCTATCATTACATATATATACTAATAGAAAATAGCATTTAATGAATCAACGATTAAAACCTTGAATATAGAGATGAAAAAGTCGGCTTTAGCATGGCAATCGTGGAAAGCTAAAAAGATATAGAAAAATTGTTGGTGTCCATTCCCATCTTTGTCATTAGTTGAGCTCGGTGTGAAATATATCGTCTATAAAATATCTCTCATGTTTTGTGCTTATCAAAATCAATACTATGCCCAAGAAGCTTCCTTGGAGATATAATTTAAGGAGCAAATTCTCAAGCCTTGCACCAACGAATTTGTAGCCACCCAATGTCGAATGCCTTGAAAACTTGTTGCTTCTTTCTTCATTGAATTCAACAAAATTATGTGAGATCGAAACTAAGAAGAGTATGTTGCGTTCTAACATAGATTTGTCATGTCCCTAAATATCATATCTATGTTTTAGAAAAATTCAAATGCTTATGAGGATGTTGCCACATCTGATACAACATTTATATTACTTTGAGACACCAACACTTTATTTAGCATTATGATTATTATAAGTTGATTTAGTATCCGATATTGAGGATTTACATTGCGGTGTGGATTACTATTTGTAGGTGTTGTATCAATTCATTTCAGTTGATTTGATTGTATGAAATGGATAATGCACTAGGTATTATTGTGTGCTTGTGTGCAGGTATTCTCTAGAGCGAGAAAGGGCATCATCGAGGAGAGACGAGAAGATGCAATTAATGGGTACGGATAGAGAGGTGCCATGTGTGATCTAGTCCATATAAAATGGTGTTAAAACTGGAAGTGAAGCCATTGATTTCCTTCTTATGTGATTTATCTTGTTTTCTTGTGTCGCCATGTGTGAGGGTTAGTTTGGTCGCATTCTTAATGATGAAATGGAGTCACGCTCCACTATGATAAGGAGTGTGACATCGCTATATGCATTAACAAAGCAAAGACATTGTCTTTTTACGACAATGGATTGTTGAGCGTTATGTTGTTACGCCGTTTAAAGGTTGCAATCTATTAGGTTAAATAAGATGACAATTATGACTCATAAACCTATAGTGATAAGTAAGCTATGAAAAATACTTAGATCATGTATTACGATCTTAACATTTAAGTATCATTTATAAAACATTATGATTGTAACATGAGTTGCAAAGATATAACTATAATAGGGAGATAATACATAAACATACGGAGTTTAACCATGTTTATTTGACGTTTAAACCTTGTAAGAAGTAGTACAATGAGGGAAACCATCAATAAAGGATTAATGACTATAATCTCATTATGAGGGTTGTACGTTACAACTAGGAGAATTTAACATAGAACATGGAAATATAAATTCATAACCCTATTATGTTATTCTTATCGATATATTCTTTCTTGTTGATTTAATAGGAAATATTAATGCTAATAATAATTACGGTAATATAAAATATAAATTTTGTGGAGCAAAAGCGAGTATATTTAGATAGACCTATAAATAAAACAACAATTAAATTATTAAAATAAGTATTTTAAATAAATATGTATACACCTTTTATTCATTAAGGAAGGTACATAAAACCTGGTAAAAGAAAGATTAAAGTAAAAAAAAAGAGTGATTAAATTTTATGAATAGAGGATGGTATATTTAGGAAGAATATAATTTGCATGCTAGAAAATAATCATGGTAAAACTCAACTCTCCCCTTCCACGTTGCATATCATAGAAAATTCAATCTATAGCAAAGCCTAGTCGAAAATTAGCCAAAACTTAGAAATAGACAGTAAAAAGAACTGCAAATAGCTTGAGTTAAAAAATATAAGATGAGCAGAGATCTGGAGTTTACATATTTTCATATGCATGGTGTCCCTTCCACATATTACAGCCATGGGGTCTCAGATATCTCAGGTTCAACCCATGGCCATACTCTTGTGCTATGAGATAGAATCTTGAATCACATCATGGAAACTTGACGCCAAAACCAAATTATGATTAAATGGAGCTGAAAATTTGACAGCTCGTTCAATACATAATTGTTTATAAACTCTTTAAATTTTATTTAAACCCAGTTTACGGAATTTAAGTTATAATTTTTTTATTTTTTTATTTTTATTTTTATTTTTTGGAATGATTTTACTTAAATTTCATACTTAGTCACAAACCGAAAAAATCCCTCTAGACCTGATATTTCGATATTGATTTCTCCCGGTAAAAAAACCATATGGGGCAGAAATTTTGACAGCTTATTCATTGCATATTTTTATACAAACCCTTTAAATTTTACTCAAACCTGGTTTATGGAATCAAGGTTACAACTAATTCCTTGACATATTGAGTTACGCTCCTTATTCTTTTTTGTGTTTTTCTTCCATTTTGAGGAATAGAAAATGCAATTAAATATCACTATTTCGTTAAGGTATTTATAGTCGTGATGAGGAGTTAAATGCGAAACATGAATATATAACTAGATTACGTAGACTAAACATAAAGTACGATACTTGAACCAAGAAAGAAGCTATCAAAGATGACCACTTATAACCATAGAAGAACAAGAATATTACACAATACTTCATTGATGTATTTGAACTTACGATTAAAACCGTAAACATTTAAATACCATATTCAACTCTTAAAAAGATATTATGAGTTAAATAAGAAGTATACTAATAATGGTTTTATTATGGGGTTTTTAAGAGCTAATCAAAAATGAGGAAAACCTATTGAACTTAATAGGAAAACAATATCTCCCTCTAATGCGACATTATGAGTAAAAATATTTGTATTGTGAAATCGACCTAGTCAAACTCTTGGAATGTTGGATTATTAGAGGAATTGAAACATGATGATAATGTTTTCAGTAGATGATGTTATAACTAATTTGAGAACATTCTATGGAGAAACCATATACTTGTTTGCAACAATTTTGACATCATAGTTGCTATCAAAATGATATGTTGGGAAACGAAATAAAGTGATCAAACAATGATCGAAACATAAGTTGGTCGACTTTATAGAAAACACAGAGTGAATGCAAAACATCGAAGGGTGTTTTATCTTTGAAGAACACTAAGTTTGAGATATGAGAAAATGAAAATATTCAGATTAAACCAATAAAATGAATTAAATGACTAAGTCTTGTGAACAATGTATGAAGACATTTTTACCTCGTAAAGATGATACTACAACTTAAACTATTGAATGAGGTCTAGGAATTTGTTACAACCGAACAACTATGAATTTGATCATTATCTTGATTTATGTCTTGATGAAAATCTAACTTAGATAAGAGTGTGTGGATTTTTAATAACAGTCCCATGATCGGGTCATCTTAGGAGGAGAGCCATATACTATTTATGATTCAGGGGAAAAGTAACATATTTATATTAATCATGGTTTTGGTAGAAATTGAAATCTACTTGTCATATAATCATGTTTTACTAGATTCTATGGGGAGCAAATCTAGAGACTTCAATATGCGAACGTAATGTTATTTAGATTTTAAATATGATGAATCTTTTGGGCATACACCTTGAATTATTGGTATTATTTGAAGACTATGGAAAACTAATTTAGGATTCTTGTAATCACAATTCTCATAACTGGTATGGCTTATGGGAGTGGTTATTGCTTGAGGGCTACTATTAGTTTAAAATGAAGTGATTATTATCAAACAAATAAAAGCAAGATTAACACAATAATGAGGATTATGGGATGCAATGCTTTCACCTATCATGTATTGTTTATATATTGATTGTCATCATTTATAAACCTTGTATGAATTATAATTGAAACTTGGAACACATACAACTAGAAAACAAGCATATGGAAACTATCACGAACATTTATAGTCCTTTGTATATGATGGTAAACCTAGTTTAGGGTTCTTGCAATAATCACTTCCTTGGGTGGTATGGGACACCTAAGAAGATAATAATTGCTTGTGTCTTACTCATGGTTTTCTTTGTATTGTTTGGAGAATGGCAAACAATAATTGGGATCCCTTCAACATTATGTGAACACGTGGTTTGAGACATTCAAGAACGTTGGTGTTTTTTGTGTTCTAGTTCTACTTTCCCAAGTTGTTAACAAGGTGATAGAAATATTTTGTAGTGAAATGTCAGTGGTAAGAAGGGTTCTTACATAAATGTGTATTGTACTAGGGAGTGACTGTATGCATAGGGATAGCCAGCCTAGTACAGATGTTCACATTTGACAAGTGCTAGAAGGGGGGATTGTGGTTGACTGCGGATAGACTCGAGGTCTTCCCACATAATTATGGATTATTTCATGCCCTCGATTTACTCACATGACTGTGGATTATGTTGTGCCCTAGTACCTTGTCAGATTCCAGGATTAAGTGGGTACCTATTGTTATCCTAAGTCTTTGGCCAAAGCATGATCATTATTGATATGATTATTAGGATGTATACATTCCTACCATGTTCATAATTCTACCAATTGATTAGTTGATTGTACTACACATGGGATTCTCTCTTTACCTAACTAATTTCTCACATCTTCCTTCTCATGAAGGGTAAGGCCACTCTCAAGTTAAGAGGTGTGGGGAACTGTAAGGCTCGTAGTTGGAGGAAAAACACTTCGATGATACTCTTTCTCTCACACAGTGTAATTCTACAATAAGATAGATCTCGACAATAGGCGACAATTGTGTCGCAATGACAAAATGGTGTATTTTGTATATATGGATATCTATTGTATTATTGTATTAGAGACATATGGATGTAAATTATTCTTCACTTGTAACATTTTTAAGGATTGAAACAATTATCATGACATAGTTGATTATAAGTGATTAAGAACTGGAGACTTATGTATATTGAAATAAAAAAAAAGTAACATTATATATTGAATACATGTAAACCACTATGTATTAGAAATTGAGTAAATTTACTAATATTTGGTTGTATTATGAATTGTAACATATTACTAGAAATATGAATCTATGTACGAGTTGAATTGAGAATGAATGGATTTATGTACTTTTGTATCACTAATCATGGTCTTGGAACTACGCATGAATTTATGTCAACATCATGGATGAAATTATTACTTGTGTTAAATTAATTTTTTTAATTGGTAAATGGAATAGAAAATGAATGCACATGTTAGGGAATCAATTGCAATGCCTTATATGATTGGATGTTCCATTATATGCAAAAAAACTTATAAGATCTATTACTTATTGTTTACGCACAATGGATTCATGTATGTATTATAATGGAAGCAAATTGTACAAGTTGATTGAATGAAACAAATTAATCTATAATGATAGATAACTTTAATTACTTGTATTTCTTATGTTTTGATTCATGCATGTGTTGGGTGTTAAGTGGAGGACTAGGAAATTGAGATGTATCCTTTTTGGTCTCAATTGTGGGTGATTCAAAAATCGGTTCAAAATAAATTTCAGCGTGTTTTTCTAGTCTTTTCGAGAGGTCGCTACAAGCCCAAGAAGCTAAAAAATCATTCCCCTTATTAAAATTATGGGCCAAAAACTAAGACAATGTAGTGTGAGTATAGATTTCATCAAAAGAAATTCAAATGAACGTTAATGCTTTTGTTTGATTGAGCTTTTATCATTGAATTGTTAACACATACAATAAGTTATTATCAATATGCTTCTTTTAATTTAATGTGTTTGTGATTGAATATCATGTTTATATGTTTACACGTTAATGTATTCTTTTCAAGGTTGTGTGTACGGGGTCTTTGAGTTGTTGGGGGCTTTCAACTCACCCGGCCATCTCCTTAACTTCATTATTTATATGTTGGATTCCTTTTTACTCTACTTAGATGCACAAGTTTACAAGTTATCCCTCATTTACTCGCTAACATTCCAAAACAAATATTTACTAGAGTTTCATTTAAAGAAGCATGATAAGATATAAACCTCACCTAATAACTTATGTCATCTAGCATTTAAATAAATGAAATTTTGCAATTCTCCCTATCAAATAACCTAATCAGTATTCAAATATTGCCCAACTCATGATAATACACATCTCATTGTGTTAGTCACACTAAATTTACATGTAAGGTCAGTGGTAAGAGGCTTCAAGCAACTCGTTGTCTATGGGAAGCTTCATCATAAATGTAATGTACGGCACAAATTATAAGATCTTGCGTCATTAAATCTATCGTTGTCTAATATCATATATGAAAGATAAAGAGGTCTCATGAATAGCCACAACCTTGGTGAAAAATGCATACAATCCATATTATTTGAATAATCGTATTGATTGCTTTCTTTACATCATCTTTTATACAAATAACAATGGTAATATTCAATTATAACATTCATGTTGTTGAAATCAATTACCCTTCCTCTCATTAAATATATATACAATTAAAAAATAACATTAAATGATCCATAGTTACGTGTATTTAATTTGGATAAAAATAGAAGACATAAACCCTAACTATAACAGAGCGTTCCAATCAAAATCCATGTCTTTGATTGAGAAACAAGAAAATAATAAGAGTGGTTCTAGGTCAAGTGTTCAAAACTTTACTATAACATTGCTAGTAGTGGAAACAATGTTGAAAGTGTAATTCATACAAAATCCAGATTGATTTATCTAAATGCTAAAGTAAATAAATTATTAAGAGAGAGGGTTATGTTGCCATGCCGGGGCTCACGCGAACCATGCTCCCAGAGCATGATTCTCAAAAAAACAGTCACGCTAATCATATGATAAAAATACAAGAATTTACAAAAATTTTAAAAAAATATGTATACAATATTTTAAAATAACATTTAGTGAATCAACAATAAATTCCTTACAATATTTAGAAAAATACCCATATACTTGGTCCTCTCTCATCTTCTTTCACCAATCCCTCATACTTCAATTCCCATTAATGCGAAAATTTCAAAATAACAAACCTAAGATTACACACATGACAATCCAACTTCAAATTTATTGAGTGTTAGAAGGTCCCGAGAATGTTGAGGAGGCGATGTCAAATAAGAATACAAAGGGAAAACTCTTGTGGATTGCAACTAGTACCTTTTGTTTCTTCGACAAGCATGGAACGAAGTGGCCTAAGAAAATGATCCATAAAAATGGCACATGGCTTGCCATGTTTCTTGGTTATCAAATTCAACTACTACATTGGCTCGAGATGGGATGTTCATGTGTCTTCTCAAAAGAAAGAAGAGTTTCACATTCATCCCTCCCATCATTTTCCCCGCCCTAGACTTAGCCTCTATCAATCCCCTTCTTCATCGTCTCTCTCCCTCCGATAATGTTTCAATCCATGTTCTTCAACGCATCCCTTTCACCATTTTCATTGCATCACTAACATGCATTTGCTAGTAATTTAATTAGTCCTGGAGAGAAATTTTCACCATTTTCATTGCATCACTAACATGCATTTGCTAGTAATTTAATTAGTTGGAGAGAAATTTTCACCATTTTCATTGCATCACTAACATGCATTTGCTAGTAATTTAATTAGTTGGAGAGAAATTTTGACTTCAACATATACCTACAATAATTTTTAGATATATAAATAAACATCTCCACTTTGTCCAAATCACATACCAAATGATAAATTTCACACATAAAATAATATTTTATTATGTTTCAATATAAAACTATATCATAAGTCATTCAACACTATTAATAAACCTAAAAGAAAAAAATTGTTTCAAATATCCTTCTTATAAGAACCTATATACAATTCAACATCCCTATACAACTTACAAAATATAATCAAATAAAACCCATCATATCCAAACATGGGTTATGTATATAAGTTTAATTACACTAATTAGCATTTTATAAGTTAAATATTCAAGTGTGCACTTTTTATTCCAAACTTTACATTTGATAGCAACTAAATAGTTTTCTTTTCTTTTTGGAGAATTCAATCAAAAAATCAATAGGTCATGCAACACTACAAATAAACTTGAGAGAGAATTGTTTCAAATATCCCTCTTATAAGAGCTCATATACAATTCAATATTGTTTCATTGATCTTTACAATTACATGCGTGTCTATAAGCATACATTTCTATACAACTTAACCTACTAGATAATCAAATAAAAATTAATTCCGAGGTCACCTATTTGATCTTTACAAAAGTTACATGTCGAACCCATCATATCCAAACATGAGCTATGTATATGAGTTGACTAAATACACTAAGAGGCATTTTATAAGTTGAAACATTAAAGAATGATCGCTTTTATTTCAGCTTTACATGTGATGCCCATTTGATCGTCACTAGGAGGTTTTTCATTTTTCATTAAATGAATTCAATCAAAAATTGTAATACCTTCTATATGAAGGAGCTTAGAGCCACCCATTTTTACTCCATAAATATTTTTCAAGCCTTACACATCATTGTAACATAACACAATTGGTCACGATTCGATAAGAAATTTGCGAAGCTAATGCAATTAATAATTGTAGCATACCAAAAAAATCCAAAATATAAAGGCCTTGATATTTTGATGTCTTGGCAATTTTAGATAATGCATTTAAGAGATGAACTAGTCCACGACCCATTCACATCATAATATCAAGGCTACATACATTACACCTTGAAAAAAAAACATTACATATTTGGAAACTGGAAATAGTTAATTGCATACATGCACAACCAACAGCTACACATGGTCATGGATTGAATTTAATATTAAAAATGACAAATAATATATATACACATGCACAACCAAAAGCTAAACACATACATATACATATGGTCACGGATTGAATTGAACATTAAAAATGACAAATAATATACATGCACATACACAATTAAAAGCTAAACACATGCATATACACAACCATAGGTTAAATCAGATGTTTGCAACAACAAATAACTCAATTATATGCACATATACAACAAAATACTAAACATGTTAAAATATAATAAAGCATGTACATATACATAATAATATGGATTAAAACATATATTAGAAACAATTAATCATTACTACAAATACAACAATAGATCAAATATAATTACATGTATGCCCGCATACATGACTAACAATTACTCAATACTTTGAAATGACAAATTATTAATTAAATTAAAATAATATGTATATAATAATTATAAATTATTTCTCACACTTGTAATTTATTTTGTATTGAAATTCTCTATCTGCTAAAACAATAAGTACAAACAAGAACAAAGTTAAATCAATTTACAAATAAAAGTTAGAGTAAAAGACTCCCTTTAAAAGTTTAAACCCTAAACAAAATCACCTTTATAGGCAAAAAGCAAATCCACCCATTTAGCTTGAGCCCGACAACTCCTCATGGAAAACTTATTCATAATTTATTAATTAAAATATAAAATTGATTTCAATATAATATAAAAACTCCCCTCATAATTTAATTAATTGAAAAATAAAATTACAATACCTCCTCATAATTTAATTAATTGAAAAATAAAATTAACTTCAACATAATACAATAACTTTTCAAATGTATTTTGATTCACTAAAATAATTCCCAAATAACCTATCAACATTAAGTGCCCAACTACTAACATCTCTACCCTAAAATTCCCCTTTAAAAATTCCTGTAACTTATGAAAAATTAATTTAACCTTCAGACAGACTTTAGGTGATTGATAACTCCAATGTACCTCAATGAAATACCAATTACCATGCAATTGTCAATTTCTTTCTATCGAATGTTGAGCAATGAATGTATCTCCTTGGAATTTGCCCTCACCCTCAGACACCTTTCTGCCATTCAATGACAACATGTGCGACCAATTTAGTATATAACATTGCCGTCTTTTAGGGTCAATAAATCAGAAACCATAGTATGATATGCCTAGGTAATAGCATTGTCGCATGTCACTACAAGCTGTGTCCACAAAAGCGAAGTATTATTTGTAAAAGACTTCTGAGGTTAAAGCTTACCAAGCAAACCAGTATTAAGACACTCCCCACACATCAGGGACAAAGGAAAAAATTTCATTTGATAAATTTTGCTCAAATTTAGTACCCTTCTAACTATATCATCAAGTTCGACGAGGTCGTCGATCACTCTACCAAACTTGGATGGCCACACGGCCTCTCTATTTTTTAATGGATTCTTTAATTTCCCTACTATAATAACTGGTTTTTCAATGTCGGAAATTAGTAAGGGAATTGTAAACTGAAACGTAGTTCAACGTTACCCACCACTCCATAGGGACGAAACCCTACTCCATATATTTAACCGACTATGACTGAAACATATTATAAAACCTGATGTCTCTTGCATGAAAGTTAAAAGAGACCCATAGGCCTGTCAAAAAATGTTATTGAGATGTCAATCCCACATTTACCTTGCAAATCTGTTGCTAATGTTTTACCTTTCAAGAAGATCTCTCTTTTAAAAAATTCGTTTTGATCAAGTCAAAATAATTACATTTAGAAAAAATAAAATTACATACCCAGACTAGTGCACCTGTTGCAACCATTAAACATTGCTTATTCTACCATGGTCATCTGGAAAATATATGGTGCCGAACACAGTTTGGCATTTTGACGACAGAAAAGTATCTTTGGTGAGCAGCACCCCAAAACAGGTTGACCAAACACCTTTACCCCTTTATACAAACATGTATTCTGCAACATCTGGACAAACTAAAAACTACATTTTTAATATGAGCCCCAGACTATCTAAGAATGAAGACAAAATTGAAAATACCAAGTCGATTTGTTATGACAACCACCAAAGACCAAAGTAGTTGTGTTTTTTTGAAACCATCCTCCTCTGCTAGAACCAGCTCCGTTGATTCTGCAAATAATGAAAGCAGTTTTACTAGTCTAAAGCATCATAACTTTCACCAACACACCAAAATATGATTTTTATATTTTCCAAGTTTGATGAGCTGGAGAATGAGATCACTTC